>JAMKPZ010001359.1:0-81671 GCA_024699675.1 Amphibolis antarctica | reverse complement strand
AACTTTTTTCCCATAAATGTTATAAACATTTTTCTCCTAATAAATGTTCATTCATGTTAAACGAAAGTATAATCAATGCACTTAATAAATCAACTTCTTTAACTAACCTGTAACCGATGTTAAACGAAAGTATAATGAATGCACTTAATAAATCAACTTCTCTAACTAACCTGTAACCCGTCAGTAAATCCAACGCTAACTGACGTCCTTCCGTATTCCATTCGGTAACTTCAAAAAAATCCTTCACAAATGAATCCCAAATCCCAAATCCCAAATCCTTGACAAGGGGACTTCCGGTGGACTGTGCAGGTGAGGATGATTGTGGAAAATGAATCGTTGGGAGAGGATTTTTTTACACGGGTGTCATCGACGGGAGGGGATTTTTTTCCGCGGGCTTTCTTTTTTCGAACACACTCTCTCTTCATCAAACAACCGTTAATCTTTCATCCAACGGGTACCTACAGAACTCAATTCTGTAGGCGCCTACAGAACCATTAAACCCTTTTAATATTATAGATAGATAAATGGATTGTAATACTTGCGTAAGAACTTTAACTTTTAAATTCAAATTTATAATATTATTTTTGAAATCATATTAAAAAAATTATATTTAAAATATTAAAATATTTAATTTTTATAATTTCTATTTACCATTTTCGATGTATTCAGTCAAAAAAGGATTTTGAATCTTTTTATTATGTAACGTTAAATTCTTATAGTAATTTATCAAACATAAAATTAGATCCTTACCGTAAAATTTAAGATATTACAAAAAATATTGTAAAGACAATTATTAACATGTAAAAAAAGTCTAGCATTTTAAAAAAACATTATAAGATTTGTTGTAATATTGTAAAAAATGATAAAATGTTATTCAAATATTTAATATTTAAAAAATATTATCGTTGTAATAAAAAAATATATAATTTTTTTGTAACATTGTAAAAAAAGTAATTCACATCAAAGGCTAAAAGGGGAAAAAAATATTCTCACGGTAAGATTTGAAGAATATGTAATTTTTTGTAATGTTATAAAAACAATTATTGACATAAGGGGAAAAAAATCTATCATTTTTTGTAATATTATTAAAAATACATGAGTTGTAATGAAGAAGAGTATAATGTTTTGTAACATTGTAAAAAAACTTATTGAAAAAAGAAAAAAATTTATATTTTTTGTAATATTGTAAAATGTATTGTAATATTATAAAATATATTCTCCTTATAATAAAAAATGTACAATTTTTTGTAACATTATAAAAGGTAAATAATAATTATAAAAGGTAAAAAAGGTAACAATTTTTTTGTAACATTGTAAATAATAATAATATAACTTTAAAAAATATAATAGTATTATAAAAAATTTATTATATTATAAAAAAATTCCATAATTTTTTTAAAGAAAAACCAACATAAGACAATGAATCTTGAAGATCGTGTAAGCAACCTATATGTTGATATGGCAAAAAAGATGTAACAGTGGCCCAGGGTGATGTTTCAGCCTCAAGGCCCTGCAAACCTCTTGCAGAGATGAATTGCACTTTGCACACACGGGTTGTGTCGTGTCGAACACGATCCAGTTGACATATCTAGAACCCATTAGTCACGACTGCAACGGTGACATCGATTGATCATTTAAAAGCATGCTCTTTGGCAACAAGGGTCATTTTAATCCTTGGATGAAGGTTCCTACAAAATGAAGCTTGTCATAAAGAAAGATACTATGGAAATGTGCTTGCATTCACAAGATTGTTCCGACACTACAGCATCAACATGCACATGTGGAAATGCAAATGACCATTTCAGTTGTATGTTTGAATGAAACTAAAAAAATGATGGCTGCTTTACAAGTTTTGCATATTACAGTTGAAAACAGCTCTCTCTCTCTCTCTCTCTCTCTCTCTCTCTCTACATCTATATGTATCTATGTGTGTATGTAGGTATGTATCTATATATATATATATGTATATATAGATATATGGATGGTGGTTGTCAACCAAGTCTTCAGAAAAAAAAATTTAAACTTATTTTGCTGTATTTGTATTTACATATAAAAAGTAAAATTAATGTCAAAAATAAAATACAGATAATGAACTGCTATCAACTTCCTCTTATCTACAGTCTACATTAGCGTGCACTTTTCCTTCTTTGCATCAGGCTTCTCCACTGGAGGAGCAGATCTTGGCATCTGCACAGCAGCAGTTTCCCAGAGTACACAATTAGCTGAAATTCATGCAAAACTTGCTTGCAATGTTTTTTGTTGTTAAAAAACTCGCCTTCTTTGATACTAAACAAGAATGTTGAACCATATAGAATAAACAAGGTCAGAACCAAGTGCGGAAGAGATAAGAAATTGGTTAAAGAAGAAGCAAGTTTCTGAACTAACAGACATGGTGGCTGCTGCTTCAGCAAGTATAATGATCTACGCATGTAGAAACATTATATCCTATGTGATTAATCACTGAACATGCAAAAAGAGAAAATTTAAGATGGGGATTCATTCAAAGCCCCTTACCTGTGGACCAACAATAAGACTTGAGCGACCAGCACCACCAGATGGTTGTTGAGGGTTTTGCGGGTGTTGGGGTTGGGACTGGTTCTGCTGCTCATACTCTTGCTTTTGTAGCGCAATTGCTAGTTGAAGATCAGAACTACAAAGAAATATGACGGTAAAATTAAAGGTGTGAAGAAAGATAACATCACGCAGGATTGCCACCAGGTGAAGTCTATCCAAGATGATACCTAGACCCCAGTCCAGACCTAATAAAAGGATCGAGTAGGACATCTCCACCCGAACTTTTTTAAATTTGTTTGTTTTGGATGGATTTTTTTTGTTTTTTCAGATAACGTACAATGGCATATCTTGCCCAAGATCAAGTCTGGATTGGGTATGAAGAGATCCAAGAAATTGAATTACAGGCCTAAATAACTATTTATTCCATTCACTAACTAAAGTTGAGGAACAAACAAATACAAATAAAATAATTTCTTATGGCTGCAAGCACAAATCATATCTCTTGATTATCTTCCCATCACTGTAATCTCTATTAAAACAGAGTTGTTTACAAGATAAAAAATCTGTTTCAATTCTCACTTATTTCATTTACGTTATTAATAAAGAAATTAAAATAAAAATATTAATTGATGTTCAAAATATCTTTGAACTTTTAAGATATACTCAAAAAATATTTATTGGTGGATGTGTGGTTTGAATCAGGTATGGGAGGTGAATTTGAAGTGGTTAGGGAAGTCAATTTCCGTATCCATTCACCCATTTTAATATTCAAGATCTGAATCAGATAGATGCAAATGAGTCAAATCAATGTTTGGGTTCGAGTCCTAACCTCTTGATATAAAGCAACCTAACCCCAAAATCATGAATATAGCATTGATTATTGTTTTTTGAAAGGTAACATTCATTATTGTTACAAAATAGGAAACAAAGAATTAGAACTGTGAAATTAGAGAGGAGAAAAATGAGATTACTTCACCATGAGAGAATAGGTACATATATATAGTGCATTAAGAAATCCGAGGATAAATGGATGTCTATTAACCTACTAGAACAATTCAAGGACTCTTATGTATACATATAAACTCTAATACTCCCCTTCAAGTCAAAGCATACATGTTTACCACGTCCAACTTATAATACAAAGAATCTCACATGTTTCAACAACTAATTCTTTAGTGAAGATATAAACTAACTATTTAGAGGGCTGAGTATAAAGAGTAAAGGCAATCCTTCTAATCACCATCTCTAACATAGCAATAATCTACCTTAAACTGTTTCGTTTGTTCATAAAATGTGCGATCATCACAATGAAGATTGCAGCTTGGTTATCACAATGTCCAGTCACTGATGAATCACTTCAAATTCAAGCTCACTCAAGGACTAGAGACACAACATTTCACATGTCTGAGCCATAGAGTGATACTCAATATCTACGCTAGACCTAACAAATTGTTTCATACTTCTGCAAGTGATTAGATTGTCTTTTACATATGCGTGAAAACCTAAAGTAAACTTTTTGTCATCTTCATCACTAGCCTAACCAACTCCTTTCCAAGAGCTCCTATCATATAGGCTAACACACAAGATTACCTGCCGATGAACCAACCTAACATGGTTTCGACATCAACATCTGTTGGTGACACATGTTGATTTCATGTTGGTCAACACATCTACTAGTGCGTTAAGCTAGCAAAGATGTCCAAGATATGCCAACACTATGTCAATGTCAACATGTTTTGTCAATTAACACTGGCAAAAATTTTGGACCATGGCCACGGTAGTTGACATTTTCAAATGTTGATCTAACATTTGTTGACTTAGGGCTAATTTTGTATAAAATTCTAATGTATTAATCCAACATAAAATTTGTAAAAAAAAAAAATTTATTTCATCATTTTCTATTTTAAAAATATTTTTTATTTTCCATTTTAAAAATATTTTCAAATTTTGATAAAATTAATTTTAAATGGCAAAGACTTTGTGTAACATCGTAAATAACCTTGTATTGAATGGATCCAAGATAAAACTCTATATGCAACAGTTTATTTATTTATTTTCTTTTTCCAAAATATTTTCAGAATTCTGATGAAATTGAATTTAAGCATAGTTAACTCCACATTTTTCATAATTTTTGGAAATTTATTATTGGTTTTTGAATAATGTATTGTACTCTGACACACTAGAATTAATATACGTTATTTTTTAATGACGTAAATGTTCAAAATTAAAATAAATTAATTGTGTCAAATATACGTAGATTTGTATTATTGATACTTCAGCTTGTCCTAAATTTTTATACCAAAATTTGTGCTTCATCTTGAAATAAGATGTAGATAATAAAAGGAAACACATTGGTGATTTCCTAGCTTACAAGACTAAGATCAAAACTTGATATTGAAATCTAAAGCAAAGCTTGCTGGAGTTTTCAAAAGTATGAATGCCACAAGATGGATGACTCAAAAGTGAAGGTTGGTTCCAAAGTCCACAAAGTAAATCATCATGAACCAGCCAGCATATGCAATACTGATCCTTGTTCATGACTTAAACAAATCCTTTTCTCCAAGTCATAAAAGGTATAATGAAAAGGAGAAAAGGTCGAGAAAATGTAGTTATTTGACTATGCCATTAACGGATAATAAGTTGACAATAAAGTTATGTACATACTTGATGGTTGTAGTCTCAATAGATGCATCTTTGAAAGTTGGAAGATAGTCCTGAAGAGAAACCATAAGCATCAGTCTCATAATGAAAGCCATAGTGCAAAATCAGTTGCAATACAAATAATTTAGACTGAGAACTTCGTACACAATTAGCTGCCACAGTATTTTGCTGGCTCCAGTTGTCATTTACTTGATTATCCACCACCCTGAACTCCTTGAAATCACCCGTCATGAACACAGAGTCACCATTCACCTAGCGCACAAAATAGAAAAAGGATGGAAAGCCAAGCATCAATTGAGATTGAACTTGCAACATATAAATTCAAGCATGTAGGAAATGTATTTGCATCCCTAGGCTAGCAGACAACTGACCAAGATAATCTCACAATTGAGACACATCCTTTAATGGATAAACCCATATTGCTAGTTACCTCAACGAGATGTTGGTTTAACCAGAAATATTTTGCTCGGCTTGACTTTGCTGAACAAGCCCAACAAGTCCATCGGCCTATGGTAAACAAAGCCACCTATCCCCTGTGGAGGGAATTGACCACTCAAATCCCGAATCAAACCTCCCTATTCTACCTCCTACAATAGCTAACAGACTGCACCTCCCTAGGGCTAGTGGAAAACTGTTCGTGGCTAAGAGAACATGGAAAGAAAGGAAACGGTGGGGGTCAAACAAGAAGAATATATGTGGAATATGATATGAGAGTGATTAAAAGGAGGAAAATCAATGACACTACTATAGAAAGGCGATTGCCACTTTCTAACACTATAGTGTAGCTCTTCTAAAGAGCCATCAACCCTGTGAGAAGTTGCAGATTCAGTCTAGGATTGGCTACCTCCAAAAAAACTCTTTGGAGATCCATCCCAAATCATTACAGAGATACCACGAAGTCATGTCTAGGACAGAACATCTCCAAATACCATGCAAGAGCTTTGAGACCTCCAATTTGTCAGCCAAATGAGAGACTACCAGAACAGGGGGAGTAGAGTGTCCTAGAGAAAGCAGAGACGCATGCAATGTAGAGAATCAGATTGTTGATGGCGACAAGATGCTAGCAGAGACTAGGCAAAAGACAGAGAAGGGTGTCATCTGCATTAGTGCTGGAAGATGTGAACAGGCAAAGGCTTCTCGAGCAAGGATGATGGCCCTTCTGGATTGATAATGGAGTCCACAAGGAAACCCAAACTCCACGGACATGTCAGAAAGTTCCAAAAAAAGGACCGTTAGCAAGGCCTTTTCCATGTCAAAAACAACAACAAAGTCAAAACAGCCACATCCAAACAATGAAAAGTCAGAAACACGTGCTTCACCTTTAAATGATAGCACCAATTCAAGATCTACTGCAAAATCATACACGTAGCATCTTGTTCATGAAGTTCCATCTTAATTCAAATGTAGGGGGTAGTCTAGTCAGTTCAACTCGTGAGTAGTTGTCTTCAAACATTGTCTGCTCAATAGGGATGAAAAAGGTGGCATTGGATGAAGAATACAGAGCAGCCACCTTGGTCCACCATAGTGAAGAGGATCTGGTATTCAGATCACCAACACGAAGGACAATTTTCCACCCTAACTCATTGAGTGGTGAGATCATTGAAGCGAAAACCAATGTATTTACGGAAAGATATAGATGCAGACCTAGGAAAGCTTGCTAAAAGTACTTCTTATCTTTCTTTCTTTTTTTAAATCTAATTATATATTTAGTTAATCTATAATATAATCTTATTATGTATTAAAATTTCAACTTAATCTAAGTTATATTCATTATGATTTTTTGATTTAAACATCAATGGTTGATATTTGACAAAAATTGGTCAATTTTAAGATAAGATCAAGAATCAACACTTGCTCAATTTAAGTAAAATTTTTATCATGTCTATAATCATCTAGTCTTAAAATTCATGTAATTACTTTAATTCTCCCATGCAATCATAGACAGATATAGAGACACCTCTATGAAAATTTCCTAAAACCACCTCTAGGAAAAATGCTTCCTCCCATGCAATCATAGACAGATATAGAGACACCTCTATGAAAATTTCCTAAAACCACCTCTAGGAAAAATGATTCCTTATCTTAAACTATATTTTGAATTCACCATAATAGAAACTAAGATGGAACAACGAATTGTATATGCCTCCACAAGGACATAAGGAGCAAAAGCCTTGGATTTCCCATGGAAAACAATGGTACTATGGTACACATCCAATTGGTTGAAAATTAGTTCCATAGCCCTTTCTACCAAAACGTAGTCAGTAGCCCATGCACAACTAACTAGCTACCTACCAATGAGATTTGGACATTATTTTAGTTGAAGACATGTAGATACTTGAAATGGATGGAAATACGAACAGCTACCAACCAACCTCAGTTATGGAACTTCCTTATGCAAGTCCTCCCAATGGTAGTAGCAATCTCAAGGAAGCAATCCTAGTCAAACTTTTGATCCCACAAAACCCTACAATCCAAGCTGCAAACTCATCCTTTTTTCACCAAGCAACTTCTTCCAAAATAGGGAGGGTGACTTTGCATAAACCATGAGGATCATTTTGGACACCACCAAGTAATACTTCCTCAAAAGTTCTCTTAGAAGACATTTGACAAAATTTTTGCACAGCCTGATTTTGGTACTAATACATTAAAAGATCAAGGTTATGAACTCAAGCAGATGTAACAATGCTTAAACAGTGAACAAAATGATGACCTACACAACAACAATTTTAGCAAACTAATCCATTGCAAAAAAATTTCGCCTAATAACCTCTCTCTAGAAGCTTGAAGTTAAGTGGGAGAGGATCCTCATCCACAACCATCAATGGACCAATCCCCATTGCACTACCCAATTGTCACCTAGAATGATGGCATTTGCCTGCATGGCAAAGAGGCAAGGGCTCTTTCTATGCCAAAACACCATAATGCATCATGGAAAACATCAATGTTAGTGAGCACCATCATTGGTGGTAAACCCACCATCATAGAAGTCGTTTGACATTTCAAGTTTTCAACTCCCAACAAATTACCCAAACCAAACAATTTAAATCAAAATTAACATGTTAATTTCACTGAAGAACATGTTACTAACCTTTTGATTGACATGCTCTATATATGATTATCTCATACTTAAGGACTTAATTAAAGAATTCTTATTGAACCCATGATGGGATAAAGGTAGTGGTTGTTATTATTTTGCTTGATTAAAGAATCTCTAAAAGGTAGAAAATCAACAAATATGAATGGACATTCAAAAAGACAAAAACCAAATTAACATTCAACATTTCCTGAAATATGGAGGACATGATCCATACAAAGATAAGATTAAGGAGAAAATGCCATCATATCTAGAGATTAAAGATATAAGAAAATAGCATTTAGCTTACAAAGAATATTTTAATCTTGTAAAAATGTCATCCTATGCTTTCAAATATGCTTAGGAAACATAATGCTTATAATTTAGAGAGACTTATCTACAGCCTAAATAAATCCAAGATCCCATAAATTGAAAACCAAAGCATATAAAACCCCCCTTTTATAATGAGCCCACTTCATTTAGCCTTTTCCCACATCTTTCATGTAATATAATACATACCAACATGCTTAATAAACATTAGAGACACAACCAACTTCCTGAACAAATCGAGAACTCTATGTACAACCAAGAGTCCAAGACATGGAGAATTGAACTTTATGGAAAGCGAACCTCATTGAACTTTTCCCACACCAAGTCTGGCTGGTTTATATAGCCCTGATCAGTGGCTAAAAGATAGAGCTCATCTTTGTACTGATGGGAAAAAAAAACAAAAAAATGTTTACAACTATATTATTGCCCAATATGTTGTTTTTAGCATCAATGCCACAGAGTATTTGCATTACCTTGAACAAAGTATTGAAATGATTATTACGGAAAAAGACACAAATCTCTCGCTCCTTCAAACCTTCTTGGAGGCGGAATAAACTGTTAAAAATAAAAGGGGTGAAAAGAACCTATTCCAAATAAAACCAGGAATACAAAATTCTTGAACTTAAGCATGGAAAGATGGAAAATCACCCGCATATAGTCAACTGGCTTGCATTGTCCTTTAAGAATTCTCTGATCAACTGCCCTGAAAATAAAATACAATATTAACTGAGATTCATCAGTGCTTCAGAGATTTACATTAAACAGATATTCAATAGAACAAAGGAATACCCTCTCTAGGAGTGATTTTAGTAGATCCACTGTGATGTTCTCCAGAATCTTCCATCTTTGGTTGCAAATGACAAGTATTGTTATCAGCAAGGATAGTCTCACCTTCATAGACTGGTTCTCGATTTTCATAGGCAGCATGCCTAGAATCAATTATACACTCCTCACCTTCATATATTGGCTCAGTGACTTCCAAACCAGAGCAGTTACTTTTAGTATCGTTAATGTGTTCACTTCCAACAGCAGAACCAGAACATGCAGTTGGTGCTGGCTGACAACGGAAGGTAGCCAAATCACCAACCTGTTTTTCTGCAGGGCAGGAGCTACTTTCAGATGCGGAACCATTCTCTTTGACAACATTTGTTTCATTGTTCTTGTAGCCTGCATCACCTTCCTCCATAGCTGGTGTAAGCAAAGACAGATTCTGCTTCTCATCAGAAATTTCAGCACTCATGGCATCACCCGAAGCAGAAGAATTCCAAACCTTTTCATTAATTGTCTGGTTGACATAACCAGTACTCATATTGCCTGAATATTGCATATCGTTATCTGTAATATCTCCTGAATGTAAACTGTCAAACTTGAAAGTAGGGGATTCCTTTTCTTGAGGATGTGATAGAGATAGTTCCAAACGGTGAGAACTATCTGATTCCTCCATTTTTTTCTCAACTACATATTCTGTCTGACCCTGAGCCATAAGAGGTACCACATCTGTTCCCTCAACCAAGGTTGAAGAAAATGCAACTGAGGAAGTGGCACCACCGTTATCTGATGTAATGACACTAGATATTTGCAATGCTTTTATCAACTCTGCTTCCTCTTCTAAGTCACCTTTCCTTAATACTTTTTCATGGATTACAACTTCTGGGTTGTCAAAAGAACATTTTGAAAATGTTGGATGTGGAATCCCTAAAGTTGCAGCCTTTGCAGCAGCAAAATCAACAGTGTCTTCCTCAGGGATAGTGATTTCATTGCCAGAATTATTAGACTCAAGAGAAACAATCTCCCCAACAAGTGTATTATAAGATTTTGAGCCAATTGCTACTGCAGTTTCTTTGTCCTGGGAGAGCACAAAACAAATTGAAGAATAACGGTAGATATAGCAGCTTAAACAAAATAGCTTGGAAAATGTGTTTTTCAGGTGGAGAATGAAATAAACGAAAAGAAAGATTCAAATAATTACACTACATAAATTAGATTTTTTTTTTGACTGGAAAGTGCCCATATTTTACACGATCAAGTGCCAACTAGGAAAACATTCAGCAAATTGAGAAAAGAAAACCATATATACAAGCATCAGAACTAATCACATAGAGGGGATCAAATTTGAATCATCACCCCAACAAGTTGCACACATAGTGGTAGTAGAGCAACAGCAAGGAAAATGCAAAAAAGATTGCTTAACAAGAGCATTGAAGTAAAGATTAAACACAACATGGATTTCGATCTTCAACAATGAGAAAAACTACACCTATGGAAGCTCAGTGACAGAAGTACAACGAATACATACATAACAGAGAAAAGCATAGAAAACAATATGACAAAGAAAAAAGCTAATCAAGTGCTTAGTAATACATAATGCATCGTGTTTTTTTTTTTCAAACAGAATAATGTCAAAACAAGAAGGTTCAATTCTTTGCAAAAACATTGCCAATATCAAAAAAGGAAGGAAAGGTTCAAGAAGGCCATAGCGGTGCTCAGGTAGCAAATGAGATGAAAAAAAAGAAGAACGGTAAGGCCCAAGAAAGAAGCATAAGAGTCAAATTTGTATCCCCAACCGAGAAATCTTACTTATCACTGGTTATCAGTGCAGAAACGATATATTTATACTTCATACACAACACTTGCAGAAGTTAAGGGGGCCTCTAAATACATCAAAGAAAAGATGAATATTGCATAATATAAAAAACAGACAAGGAAACAAACCGATCTGTTGATACACACCTCTGGTTCAACAATCCAGCCATGATAAAGTCCTATATCGAGGAGATCGAATATAGCACATTCAGGTGTAAACTCGAAGTCATTGATTCTGTGGAAAACATAATGCACGACAGGATTAAAAAACGAGAACAATCAACACAACAGATAACAACTGAACAAGTAACGGAAAGGAGCAATGCAATGACCTACTTCCTGAAAAGCACGTTCACATCAATGCCAGTTGCAAGTCGGGGGAGCAGATCGATAGCGTCAGATATGTTCTGCTGCTGATTGCTCACATATACTTCATCTTTACTCTACACCAAAACGAACAAGCAAACAAAGAGTGGAATCAGAAATGACCCATCAAAACATCTTCCTCCACACCAAAAATTAAAAAGGAAAGCTTCCTACAAAGTGGAGGAACAGACCTTAGCGTTAGAGTTGGATTCAAGCAACCTATCGGCGACAAGATGGAGCAACCTATCCTGGGAGACCTCGTACGAATCAGCTTCGAGCTGAATCGCATTCCGGAGAAGGAGAACGTTACCTGCCCGTACCGAATCGAATAGGAAACAACCAAATCAAACCAATCCTCGATCGAACAAGTATAGGAAGCCAAATCCGGGATATGAATATAAGATTTAGGGATTATTACAGATTGCGAGGAGAGGGCAGGGTCCATTGTCGTTCTGTAGAACGATGGGGGTGGAGCGGCCGAGGAACTGGATGTGCTTCGTCCTGTACATCACCAGCCGATCCGACTCCCGATCCTGCTCATGCGACGCCGTCGCGTCCGACGGCGACGCCGCCTCCATCCCTCTCTCCTCCTCCATGACCGTTTGGGGCTCCGGCACCGAAGGCGGTTGGGGCCTGGGGGTGGGGGTTCGTCTGCAGCGTCGCGGAGACGGAGCGCTTGCTTATATACTCCCGGGGTCTGCAGCGCACACACGGAGGAAACGGCGTTGGGCTTTTTGCAGAAACGCTCCAGAGACGGGTTTTTCCTTGCGATAACGTCCTTTCCTTTGCAGGAGTCAGTATAAAATATTTATACAAGTGGAAGAACGAAAAAAAACTATAAAAAATTTTCAATGCTGTTCAGTACTTATTAGAAATCAAAAAAAAAGAAATTTTAAAATTTTTTTATTTTTAAAATTTTAAAATATTTTTTATTTTTAAAATTTTAAAAATTTTATGAAACTATTTATACAAGAAAATATAAGAAAATTTATATTTAATTTTAAAAAATTAAAAATATTCTAGATTTTTAATATTTCAACAAAAAAAAAATTTAGATGATTTCTAAATAACACAAACCTCCCTCTCATGTATAAAAAAAATTAAATATTTTTTAAAAAATTAAGGCTGCATTAATTTTAACTTTAGGTTATAACTTCTGACTTGTAACTATATCTTAAAGGAGCAAAAAAATGAAGTTGTTTAACTTGGAAAGAAAATCATCAAAAATCAGAAGTTAAAAAAGTTATTCTCAAATTTAAAAGTTACATTTATTTATTAAAACAATAATTTTTATAAAGTTCTAATTTTATCCTTGAAAGATCTATTTTTTAAATATGATGTAATTAGAATTTGTTATTCATAAGTAAATATAATTACATATATATCATGATTTTTTATAATTTTGTAATACTTCTACTTTTAAATATAATTTTTTTGAATTTTTTCCTATGCAACTAAGGAAAAATGACATTAAGTCCAAATAATAAAAAATTATGAAAAATTTAACTTATTATTTTTTATCATTTCTTGTACTTTCTAAAAATACAAATCTTTCTTCGGACCTTCTACTTTTATGTGATTTTCAAATACATAAAATGAGTATGATTTCATTTGATCATGACATCGACTCATTTATCATATATTAATTTGGTATTTTTCATTTTTCACTGTAAAATTTATGTTTTTATTGATTTTCTTATTCTTTTATTTCTAGGTGAGCTTCTTCAAAAGAAAATTTAAATACTTTGTGGAAATTTTATGGGGAAGAAACGTGATGTAGCTTGATGTTTTTGTTTTTTTTTTCGGTGCAACAAAGTCAACCAACTTGTAGGTGGATAATAAAAAGAAAGAGGAAATTTTTATGTGACCCAAGTCATGTTAGATCATCAATTAACTACCAATTAATAGTTGTAGGATTTATTTTAAACCCTATAATTTATGTTTAAAATTAATACTGAGATTTAAATGTTTTGTACCTATAAATATATCATAGACACACTTTAAAAGAAGGCAATGCATTTGTTTGCTACTTTACTTACAATGAAGTCAATTTCAACAACTATGAAAACTTGAAATTAAGAGTAATGAAATAAATGATGTTAAAATTATATAGTGATGAAAATTTATATGTAGAAATTTATGTAATAATAATGATGTATATATATTTATATAGAATTAAAGTTGAAACTCTTGAAGTTACATCAAATGAACCCTTATTTTCGAAGTCAAAAGTGAAATAAAAGGGAAGGAGAGCTTTTTTTTTTATTCTTTGGGACGAAGGAAAAGCCTAATTACACAAGAGTAATGTGAAATGCTTTTCTAGAAGGTAGAATAAGTTATAGATCCGGCATGACTCCCAATTCAAGCATTAAAAAATTTATTATAGATGCTTATTCTATTTGGCTTGACATGTGATGCATTAGGTAACAATTATTTTGTCTCACATATGGAAATAAGTTGATATTTAAGAAAACAAGAGAACCCATCTCCTTTGCGTTAGTCTTTTTAATTGAAATTGAAGCAAGTTTTGAGTTGGCATATGTAATTGAGTTGACACATGAAAAATTTGTCTGGTTCAAATTTTTTGAAAATCTTGGATGCATTTTCACATGCATGGTCAAATATTCATTACCAAAAGCCATGTAATGCAATGATTTTTCAAATAAGTCATGTGAATTATTACTGTTGTTCAATAAGCATTTACATTACTGACTTGTTAGAGTTAATTAGTAGCCTCACAGTGTCAATGGAGAACAGTCTTACATTGAAAACTGAACAACATATCTCAACATATAATCATCATTTATGGGAGAATAACAAAATGAATAATACAACTCTTATTTACTTTCTCCTCTAATGTGGTATGAGATAAAGGTCAAAGAAGAAAAAACCACCTCACTACTAGCTGTCATCAATTCTCACCATTGTTAGTGTCATTGCCTCCTTTCATCACCCACCCATTGCATTCCCACCCTTCTCCACCATACATGAGGTTCCATTGCCCCTCCTTTCCTTCTTCCTCTGGTGGATCATCCAGTAGTAAACAATAAGAACAAGCTTGCTAAGCACTACTTTAGGGTTGGACCTATGTATATGTGACTCAATCATGTGCTTGTGAGGTTAATTGGGATGGGATGTCTTTCCTAATGTTTGTGGGTTGATGTTGTCTAGACAGTGTGCCTCGACCATGCTAAAGCACTAGATCATGTTGAAAACAATCAAATGTCATGGAGCAAGAGATGTCCCTTCCATGGTTGGCATATTATTATTGTTAGTGCTCACCTCAACCACCTCTAGGCAAGCCATCCTCATCATGATTGTGGATCAAACTACGATATACCTTGGTATTTTTCAGTGCATATGAAAGGGTGAGCAATCTACAAAAAGTACAACCTATTGGATTGTTCTTCCTATAAAAAAAAGAATGACCTAGTACACCGGTTTTCCACCAGTGCAGAGTCTGGGAAACACATAGAAAGAATGGTAAAACAGAACAGAAAATTACACTGCTGTTCTTTTTACATGTTTGAGCTAAAAGCACAGTAATTGTGATAGAACTTTCATGTTGCAAAAACAATCTCCAATTTAGGGAAGGTTAAAGATAGATATAGCATGCAACTTTATTAGTCCCTTCAACCCTTTGAAATATCTCAATCCTAAGTTCTTCAGACTCTTTTGCTAAATATATAATTTTATACAACAAAAAAGATCAAATATTTCATAATTCAAGCAAAACAATTTCAAGCTATTGAGCTACCTTTTCAATTCATCAAATACTCTGATAATGAACAGGCCCAGAAAATATTGTATTTCCACCTCTTGCGATTTGCAAATCCAATAGGAGACCTCATAATGAGTTGCTTGCATACTATTTTTGCCACCTTTGAATGACTTGGACGATGGTCTCAGATCTTGATTGAATTCCTTTAAGAAACTCAATTAAGATTCTTTGTTCGTAAGATCCTCCTTCCTGTTAAAAACAAATTTTTTGAGAAGGAAATGAGAATTGTTAAAAAGGTTCATTTCCAAAATTTACTCATCAAGAAAATTTAGAGATCATTGTGTGATAATCACAGTTCGAATAAGTGTCCTCTCTATTCGTTTCATGATAACAGCATGAAGCTCATCTGGTGAAACATCTCCTTTCCCAATCGTCAAGCCATCAATCAATAATTTATTCCATTCATCTTCAGGTGCTGCAATTAGAGAAAATTAATAAGTAGATATGGTATTTGAAGTAAAGATGAAATAGTTGAGAGGCAAGTTCATGTAACAAGGATCTCTATCATATAACTGTTTGTTTGAAATTTACAAATACAGATGGTTGTGCCATAGATTGAAATCACATTTGTAAGATCTAAAATTGAACATTTTTGAATATATACAGAATAGTGAGTACAAATGAAGATGGAGTACAAATTTAATTCAAAATTAGTTACTTATATGCTTTATAATTTAAACAAACTCAAGTAATATATTTAATGATCATTACCTATTCTATCCTTTATAAATATTTAACAATAACAGTTTTCCTTTTTACATGTTCATAATAAGTTACAGAATAAATCAATAAATGTACTGCATATATTCTTTTAAGTTGTAACATGTACGCATCATCAATGTAGTAGTCAATGCCCCTGTTTGAGGGGAAAAGGCATGCTTTCATGATGTGAAATGAGAAAATGAACGATCATTCTTTATTAAACAAGATTACATGTATATATATAGGATAGACTAAATACTTAAGATAAATGGATATCCATTTACTATATATCGACACACATATAACATAAACCTAAAACATAATGTAACATAGACATCATTCAACCTAAAACCCCAAACATCATACTTGATTACAATAAACTCTAACTTGATACTAACTGAAGACCTCTAAAGGTAATAGATCCTATTTACCAAAATGACAAGACTTGCAATCAAATGATGCAACAAAAATTCATAGAAGGGTGCTAAAGCTTTTTTATGTGTTGGTGACCAAGATGGTAACACCACATGAGTGAAAAATTTGACAAAATGGGAAAAAGAAAACAATGCATATCAATTGAGTGGTAATAACACTAATAGACAATAAATTGACAAGAAAGTTAGATAACATTAAAGATTTTGTCTAATTTAATCTAAATGAGACTTAAATTACCCTTTGCCTAGAAACAAAGCATAGATGACCATTAGCAATTGTAACAAATGATATACCAAAAAGGCTACAAAGGCAATCAAAACGGTAATGTGTAACTAACATGTAAGATGAGAATTTGGAATTTGTAATCTAGGAACCATCCTTGAAGACAATCATAGCAGTATTAATACTTGGAGTAGAAGCATGAGTACTCATGGTAGAGGAATCAATGGACTGAAGCTATAAGAACCACTCACAGTCAACTAAGAGATGGTGACAATCTGATTAGCAGTGAAAGTTGTGGTGGCTATCCCAAAAGATGACATGGTAGTGACATGTATCTATTATGACTTGTTTCCAACACTTCTTTGAACAATGAACAAATCTTCAACAATGCTGGCAAGCACCCTAATGACATTCACGACCTCCCCCCCATGCCCACATTCTCATGAAGAGGTTACCATGATAGACCGATCATACCTAGGGTGGTGCAACAATAGAGATTTGCATGACTTTCAAAAATATATCCTGAAGATTAGGAATTGTCTATACCAAGCACCTGTCCACAAATTCAAATTGAGACTTACAAGGAAGGCTACATTAGCTACTTCACAGTACTAGTGCATCTTGGAGATGTCGGTGATCAAAGGCTAGCATACATCAAATTCAGCTAGAGTCCATGAAGAACTGTGTAGTGCTCTAAAACTGATCTGCCACCCAACTAAAGAGTGAAAATCTGCTCATAAACTTCAAAAATCTTGGAATTGCTTTTCTATTGGCTATATGTTTTCTTCAAAATGTCCTAAATCCTCTTTGTAAGACACACCATCACTCTATGAGTACAGTTCACTCCATACTTGAGACCAAAAATGGTGTCGTCAATGTACCAATCCTCAGGCATTCTTCATATCCAGAGGATCTTGCTTGAAGTGCTAGAACTTTCGATGGGTAGCAATAAACATCTCAAAACTTTGTATCTAAAGAAGATAATTCTTGTCATTGACTTATTGAAAGACCCACTCAAAATTTTCACTAATGATTCACATGCAACCATGAGAAACAGGCCTGATCAACAACTGAAATACTACAAAAGGCTTGATTTGTCATTGGAAGAGGCCAAAAACTGCAGCATGAACCATTCTGAGGCACATACACACATTCTAGAGGCACAAACACTTGTGGATAATGAGTATCCATGCACACATGAACTGCTAGAGCATTGTGAATTTGTGACAACCTAAAACATCTTTGTAATTAGCAAATACGACTGTCAACATCACTCACCACACGTGGACAGGTATACAGTGATGGATGGTTGATGGAGGTCTGGAAACTAACCTATTGCCAACTCCACCCCTAAATTGACATGAACATAAGCTTTAAACTAACAAGTTTATAATATAAAAATGGCAATTAAAATAAGTTTACGAGATAAGAAATGTTATGGATTAAATTCATTTATCATTATCCTCCTGCCAACTCCAACCCTCAAATTTACAGAAACATAAGCTTTAGACTAACAAATGCTTCCTTGTAGTATGGGAAAAGATATTATTTCATTATGACTGCACAAGCGTATTGAATATTTGGATCAAATCTTCTCACCTTACATAAATAAAATCAAACGTAATTGTACCTTTGATGATGGACTCAAGAAAACTTTCAGCCAACATAACCTCACCATCTACAATGACAGAATAGACTACATCAGAAAACTCTTTTCAAAGATATATCATAAAACCTGAGCAAATGGGATAAAAATCACGTTTACAGAGATGAACACCATGACAAGCCAAAAAAGTGATTTCAAAAATCACAGAGTTTGAATAGTTTGTTGAGTGATGAAGAGAATATAACTTTCAAACTTCATTTATGCCGTACTACCAACAGACCAACAACAAGCACTTCCACCTTAATATAACATCCTGGATTTTTCATAAATTAAGAGGACTGTTACAAGTTTGATTTCCTTTTTGATTGAGTTGAGAGCATAACATCAGCCTGCACAGAATTATATCACTTTAACCACACCTTGTTCACATACTTTATAAGATTGCTATCCATTTTGACAGTAGATGGGCTTGTTTATTTTGGCTCTTTTATGGGCTTCGATGGATGAATGCAGGCTTGATAAGCCAATCCCTTCATTCAGAGGTATAGGATTTTCTCTAATTGTGTGGAATCATTTGACTGTCTCCATCATGAATTCATTTCATAGGTTTCTAGATATCACGTACATCCAAACAAAGGTATCATTTATCTATCAATACATGCATAGAAATCATGAATCGTGTCATTTCAAGTGAAAAATAAAGATTTCATCATCAAGAAAAGTTTGCAAGTTGCTAGAAAACTAGTCGAAAGCTTCTGTAGTTTGAGAACAACAATATTTCAATGTTTTGTGGATTAGATTGTTATGCCAACTTTTGTAGAATTCAACTCATACAATTCTGCGTTCATGGTTCTGATTTGATCATTTTACAATCTTAATTAATATCAAAGTGCTGAAGCAGATTCTGATTGCAGAAAAGAGAAGGGTTCATATTATGTATAAAAATCCAGACGATACATTGTCAAAGCAACCCAATCTATGTAGATTCACCATTTTCCCTTTTCTTCTACTTTCACAATAACAATTATGTATTTATGCATCTTTCCAGGAACAAAAAAGACTGTATCCGTCATGAACATGATCATGCCTATAATCTATTTACCTTTTAAAGCATAGCTCCGCTTTGATAAAACTTTTGATGCATAAAGTTGCAAAACCTTTTGCAGCATAGCTTCAAGACCCGGTTTGTCTCCATCTTCTTTTGCCTGGGATCTTGGTTGATTAGAGATAACAGGCCAGGGGGAAAAATTGCTAAAATGGTGAGAACAAGGAATAAACAAATAATGTTCCATAAACAGAAAATGGAAATTATATTGATTGAAAAAAAGAATGTCAAAAGGACATCAAACAGCCATTTTTCCATGTACGGGGGCCTTTTAACAGCAAGTTCTATGAAATGGATTGTGTTAATATTTATTTAAATGGTCACTTAATGACTAATTTTCCATTTCTTATAAAATTTAAAAAATAATAAATTCCAACCAACAAGAGATGCATTCTGCAACCATGTTAGAAGGAGAAACAAAATGCAAACCAAAATAAATTGAACTATTAGGAAAATTATAAAATATCAATTTGTACATGTACACACGCACACAACTTCTCAAGTAAAACCCCCCAATTTCCAAAATTCTAAGATCATTCAATTATTTTTACAGTCCATTAGAATTATTTAAATAATCACTAAAGGAAAAAAATAATCAAAAAATTATTTCAATGTTTAAGTGTTTTCTTGTATCATTATTTTTTGAAAACAAAATAATTTATGAAATTCTCCAAGAAAAGTAGCTAGCTCTATTTTTTGTGACTGGTAACTAGCTAGCTCTAGATTTAGAAATGGCACGATTTGGATTTGAGGATTTGACAATTTTTAAAACATAAGATATGATTTGGCTTCAAATACAATATGAAAGAAATAATATATGATTATAAAGATTTAAAGATTTAAAATAACACATTTAATAGCATAAAACAGATATACAAGTCATACATGATATGCATAGTAAAAAATATATCCTATCAAATTTATGTGTTTCCAATCAGTCCGTGTTGTATTTAAAGTATATTCAATTTTTTGCTATGAAGGCCTTGAATATGCAATGTAGCACATCCAAAAGGAATCCTAGTCATGTCTGATCTAACATGCATTGGGTATAGGTGCGACATATCTTTATATGAATTTGTGCTTCCTAGGCTGCATACAATTTAACTCTCCATAAGTTTTCATGTTAATGGAAGCTTCGTACTCTTGGTTTACTCTCTACAGTCAAGCAGTGTGTTTGGTTTGTGGAAGTAAGGAATTCAAGGAATTAGAAAGATCAAACCAATTTGTTTGATTCCATTCTCCATGGTCAAATTCCATTAATCTGACTTAGAAAATTTACTTAGAAAAAATGTGGGAATACCAGACTGTATTTCATTTTCTTCCATATTTCGCTGCATGCATTTTAGAGAACAAATCCATTTTCAAGAAATCAAAACCCCATCAATGAAATGCCAAAAATTCAATTTCAAGAGTAAAATAAAACATCAATTATTCAAGTCCAATCTAATTCAGGCATTCCAGCTCCAAATGGAATTACAGATCATCTAAACTAATAAACCAAACAAATTCTACAAGAAATACCATGTTTGATGTCCAATAAATAAGAGTCATCCTTAAACTTCTTGTATTACAATAACCACTAAAGTCACACTAATTTCATTCATCTGTTCCAAGATTACAGTGAGAACAGAAAAGACAAAAAAAAGGTGCCAATATACACGGGAACATACTTGTCGTAATTGTGCATTAACTTCTGCCAGAAATCCCTCGTCTAATTGCCCTTCATTTTCCCTTTGATGCAATTCCTAATAGAATAAAATCACTGAACAGACCATGTAGGAATACAAAAGCATGTTTAATTATTTTGAGAATTCTTGAAACCAAAATCAGAAACACTTTGTCATGAAACTTATAACAGTGCAGCATGAAAGAAATTTGGGCTTAGAGATCAAATGCCGTAAAGGAATGTCAAAACTCAAAACTGTGTCTTTCTGTGGACGAGGATTTCATTAGAATTCCATGCTTAATGGATGTATATCAGATCAGAATCATTCTAGATGAGTCTTGTGGAGATGATCCTCTATATCAAAAGGTCTCCATGGAGATCAAATGTCTTGTGGAGATGACCAAAATAATTGAACATCTCAAAAGGTAAAGATGTATCACTAAAAAAAACTTTGGCACCTTTTTGTGACTTGCAACCGCCAATGTTGGAAACAACATAATGAAGTGGGATAATAAAAGTACAGATATGCAATACAGAGAGAGATCAAAAATAAACCCCATTGATCATCTTAACATACAGATAAGCACAGAATAAGGGAAAATATTAAAAACCGGTTGTGGATTGCATGTTTTTTAGTATTGGTAATGTTTTTTCCTGAATTAGAATATTGAACATTTTCTCCTTAAAGGTCATAAGATAAGAAAAGTCCACTTGTGCATCAAGTCACGTGGTAACTATACCATCTCAACTGGTAACAACAGAAGCATGCTTTCATCTAAAGCCAGGATCTAGAATGTTAAGAATTTTTCTAATGGCAAAAATAATGTCTTACTCTCTCCATAAGAACAAGTGACTCTTGATTTCTTGGAGGCCAAGACAAATCTACACTTTCCTCCACTACAGGTCTCAAAATTGCTTTGAGAATATCGGTTGAAGATTCTATTTTCTCCTGCAAAGATGAAGAAAAGGATTTTAAAACCTTGATTTCATATGAAAAACATGCAAAGGAAAGGATCCTATTTTTGTTCAGATTTTTTTTTTTTCATTAACTATTCCCTTGGGTTCACTCTCAAGAGTTAATCTGCTAATTCTCTTATAGATTCCTCTTTCTTCAAAACCCATGGAGTATAGTTCTTTCCCCTTTCACAAATTATCAGGGGAAACCAGTCTAAAGGGTGCAATACTAATCAAAAAATTGCAAAAAATGTAGAAAGAAGAAAAGATTGGGCAATATGTCTAACAAGCATTGTACCATACAGTAACACAAATTTAAGAACCTCCATGTATACATGTTAGTAGCCAGGATTACTTGGGATTGTTCATAGCCTCCAACATTCTTTGCCCACTTGAGATACCAAAGACATTTACAATTTTATTAATATAAGTATACGAAGAAATCAAATTCAATACATTTTAAGAAATATAGATAAATTGCATGGAGTCCACACCTCACTTTTTAATTCATAACCCAGATTATGGCATTTGAAAAGAGGTAAACTAACAAAACACTTTGAAAAAACAAAATTCTTACATTGGTTTTGTGAACGATGCAATCAATTATGCTCATTACTGTTGTGGCCAACTCTTCATAATCCTTCTGTAGATAAAGAATTATATATTTCTAAGGTGCAAGACAGTAAACAATGGTTTCTTGGCCATAAAGAGAGAAAATCTAACAAGCTTTGAAACAATGGAAAGCAGCTAATTATGCAAGAAAGAACTCATTCTTTGTCATCATCTGTTTTGCATGTATCTGTCCGAGCTGCAAGTCGAATCCAGAAACCTTCATTGAAGATAAGGATATTTTCAAGAACCAGCTGTTCAAGCTATCAACAAGCAGAAAGGTAATTATTAGTTTTTATAGCATAAATGGCTAAACATCCAAAAA
This sequence comes from Amphibolis antarctica, assembly GCA_024699675.1. Lineage (NCBI taxonomy): Eukaryota > Viridiplantae > Streptophyta > Magnoliopsida > Alismatales > Cymodoceaceae > Amphibolis > Amphibolis antarctica. The sequence continues at coordinate 58,739 of JAMKPZ010001359.1, read as the reverse complement.
CTACAGAACATAAAGTAATCAGATGAAAATAAATTCTACTACTAATTACTCGACCTGTTCAAAATACTGATAACAAAAGAGAGATATTATTGGAGTGTAATATCTCTTTCTTGTTGAAAATCACATGACCCATGATTTCTATTTTTAATGAGAAAGCTGTCAATTTGAGTAAATTGGGTACAAGGATGGTTTGTTAAAAATCATTTGTTCTAGGTTCTTAAAGTGTCTTTTATTTTGTTCTTAAGGTGTGGAAAAGAATGCAATGGAGGAGAACAGTTAGGTGGCAATCCACACCAATTGTTATCTCATGAAAGTGGAAACAATGCTATAGCTTGATCCATGGCTACTTAATGACTCAATTCAGGAAAAATGGAAACAACAGCTGAAGCTAGGACAGAAATCCAAAAAGGAGGAAAATTAAAGAAAAAAATCATTTTAAGGTGGTCATGGGAAAAAGATCTATAAAAGGGTAGCTGAGAAAGAGTTCAAAGAGAAAGGAAAGAAAAACTAGATTCAAAGGAATAAGAACAATAAAAGCAAGCAGAATCATGAGAAATTGGATACAAGCTAACAAGAGAACTTGAGAGGCATGATCATTAAGAAGAAAATGGAACCCATAGTCTAATCCAAGTGGAACACGTATATGACACATTCCTAAGGATGACTACAATGATCTAAGTCATTACTAATACCCAAATTACTAATGAAGCATATTTCTTTGACATTAATTTTTCAAAGTTAATGTCAGATTGGATACTTAGCAGTTTGGATATGATTCTGAATGCCTTCATATTCCCCCTCCCCCGCCAAATTATCTCCATTGGTCCTGTCTTGGATGTAGAGTACCACAACCCATCAGCTAGATCAACCACAAAAGTGGCTCTATCAAGGCTCTCATCTCAGATTCATTTTCCACCAGTCCACTACCAACCCCACTGGCCATGAGGGAGGAAGGAGGGAGGAACAGATAGGATGCAGGAGACAGGAGGTAGGAGAAAGAAGCAAAAAAGAGGTGCTTATGTAAAATCCTCAAAGGCATTTGACCATGTGTTGACCCAAGTCTTCAATGTCATTTGGTTAGAAATTAACCAAAGGATATTGACATAATATAGCATGAATGTAAATAGTTTTTCAACTCATGCATTAATGTAAATAGAGGTCTAAATGAGAGTATACATGCTATGTTTTTCTTGGGAGTTCTATCTCAAACTTGAAAGGATTAGGATTAGGGTGGATCACGAGATTGGGAATGAGTCCTGATTATGGCAGCATTCTCAGGTCAACAACAAGGATGAGAGAGGAAGAGTAGAAAAAAGAATTAGAAAGAGAGGGACAAACTGGAGTACCAAAATGGGTCAGTAATAGCTCAGTGTGAGTTCAGTCTGGCCTCTGACGTTATTCCTTGATTCACCAATTAATATCTACATACATCCATGTGGCATCATTTTAACTAGAGGCTTGTGAATGTGGCATCTATATCACTTACGATTGTTTTAGGGATACCATGCAGCTTAACTACCCCTGTGATGCCTTCATTCACCACCAGCACTGATGAGCAAGGGTGTTTAAAGAGATACGAAGTGAGCATATTTGGTGAGGCAGTCCACCAACACCATGAAGTAATCTTGTGATATGGGTAATGGGTCAATAAAATCCATAGAGATACCAGGAGTAGGGTGGTGCTCAGTAAACATAGCTCTCCTTTACCGTACAGAACCCCTTTCTTTTCAGCAAATTGTGTTATCAAGGAGTCCTGCACAATATTTTTGTAACCACTATGCTGGGTTGTTCTAATAAGCCTCTTGAATTTCACACCACCTGACTTGTGTGAGAGCCTTCAGTTCTTCTGTCTTCTGGAACACATGATAATGCATCCACCACTTGATTGCCAAACCTGAGTTTGTACTTGACCTGGAAGTTCTCGAAGTTCAGCCCCATAAACTTAATGATCCATTTTGATTGTGCTATGGTATGGAGCTTATTTAGAATGTGTTTAATACTCTGATGATTGGTGTAAACAACAAATGGCTGCCTCCATAGATAGATCTCCATCATTGGACTGCCATGGTAATATCTAATAACTCCTCATATGTGGGCAGTCCAATTTGACGCCCTTTTAATTTATTGCTCAAATATGCCACTGGCCATTTATCCTGTAGCAAAATTGCATCAATGCATACAGAGAATGTGTCACAATCTATCACAAAAGGCTTGAAGAAATCAAGTAGGATGAAAACAGGAGCTGTTGACATGGCTTTTTGGCATTGATCAAAAGCCTCCATAGCCACATCAGTCGATGCAGATGAGTTATTCAGAAAGGCCATGAGTGTGGATGATAAAACTCCATATCCACAAATAACCTTATGATAATACACTGCAAGGCCCAAGAACCCTCTTAATCCTTTTAACAACTAGGGTTGGGGCAAAGATTTCGTTGCTTGAATTTTTCAGGGTTTGCTTCAACCCCTTTCTCGGGCCTAAATAGTGGATGGACACTGTCCCAAATTGGTAGTTACCAAGTTTCACAAGCTGTTTTGTTGCAAAATCAACAGAGTTTCCTGGCTGGTGGCTTTTGACAATGGAGAAGAAAGATGGTTGCGAGACTAGGAATGTGGCTGGATGCCCCTACCATGATAACAGGTGCCCTAGACAGGCTCAGTGGCAATGAGAGCAGCGCTAGATGGAGCCTAGTGCCTTGTTTCCAGGCTAGCTAGGCATAGAGACAGCAAAGGAAGAACTTGGAAGAGACATTGACAGCTGTTTAATAAAAGTAGAATAAAATGAGAGGACTTTGGGTCCACCATCACCAACAAGAATTTTTGTACCAAAAGTCATAACTTTTGACCATTTTTGTGGACTACCATACTTTCCACAGACTTCCATCAAAGCCTAATATGTGTCAATTTTTAAGAGAACCAAAGTTTGACATGCAACGTTGAAAACTTTATTTTGGGGTAAATTTTGGTCCATTTAGAGTATAGCAAAAAAAAATTCTCATGTAGATGGAAAATACATGGAAATCCATGCAGTTAGATGTGAACATAAATTTTCCTCCATATAAATCTAGCACAATTAACTAGACCGAAAATATAAAAACAAGACAAAAAAATAACTAAATGCTACCTAGGTATTTGGACATACTTCTTTGCGATTTGAATTCATCAACATATCTATCAATTTGTCTACTTCCACTGTCTTCTTGAAAGCTTTCTCAGCACCTTCATCAACAGCAAAAGCCAAACTTCTCCTGCTTGTGGCAACAAAATGCATAAGAGCATAACTACACAATCTGCCTGGCCAAATCAAAATGCAATCAATGCATCTAAATCATGAAGTTGGGATAGTCCATTATTGAACAAAGTAGGAATAAAACTCACATGAATACATGAAAAGACCCATCCACTCACTGTCATTTGGTTTTGAGTCAAATGTTTGTATTTCAACATAGTATCAAGGTCAAAATACAAATGGACTTAATGCCCATACATCCACCAAATCTAGGAAAGAGATTCATGTAGGACCTAAAATAACTCATAAATGAGGAAAATTATTTGAATAGTCTCACATTGAAAAAAGTAAACAAACAACTTATATTAATATATAAAAGATCCTCACCACTCATTGTCAATTGATTTTAAGTTGAAGGTTTAAATTTCAAAACATAGCAATATAAATTATCAAATAGAGATAATTGACATATTGCAAGTATGTATTATTAGTCACTGATGATTGACGACATCTAAACCTTGATGGTAACAAAAGCAAGAAAAGATTGTAAGATAAAAGTAACCCTGAAAGTATAAGATTGCATGATAAATGGAACTCAAAAACATTCAAAATGTAAGATTGTCAGAAAGTTGAGAGATTATCTGTGAAAGTAGCATGGAGATCAAAGCTATGTCATAATAGTCTTTGATAATGATCTGCTCGCAGGCAAGGTGACAGGTGGTGTTACACACTTTGGTATTCATATTGTGTTTCTAAAGCATTGAAACAACAAGAAATTTGATGCAAATATTTTATCTGTTTATAGAGGAAAATCAATCCATAGGTTTCCAAGTTTGCCATTTTGGACCAACTACCTTTCTTCAAATTCCATGCCCTGTTGAAATTTGGTGCCGATTTTTCTCAGAGCAACTCACTCAATTACAGTAAGTTCAGTGCTTGGAAGAAACAACAACGCATTATTGAATTGAAAGATGGTAGCAATCAAGGCAGGTTAGTTGATACCATCAATCTCCTCGGTGAAGTCTTGCTGCAAATTGGTTTCCTCACTTAATGCAGTATCGATCTTCAGACAAGCAACCTCTCTTTTGATCCAATGCATGAACTGATTTTTAGATAAAAAGTACACCACCAAAAGGCTGTCTGGCCCCCTTCATACGTTGTCTATATTGTACAGGCACACTTAAACAACCGCAAAAAGAAAGCCCACGAAACTAACAATTTGGCATGCCACTTGGTGCATGACCTCTCCCGTTTGAAAGAATAACGGTTCAGCGGGACGAACATTTAGCACATCCAACATATACGACTAAAAGACGTAAATTAAGCAAACAACACGCGACTGGACCTGACAATTTAAAGCCGAATATTCTCAATCTTCCAGACCTCTTTTTGTGCCGCAGCTTTGAGGATGAGGAGGAAGGGATCGAGCAAGGCCTCCATCCCCCCAACCACGCTGTCCCCTCGCCACGCTTCCATCTTTGGGATCTCGAACCCTGGAAAACAAATGCTGGTGGATGACTGGACGAGACTCGAGCAATGTGAAGGACGAAGCAACCGGAACGAAAGGGATACCTGTGAGGTCGAACCGGAGAAGGGAATCCGTGTCGCCGCAGCAAAATGGACTGCCGTCGACGACATCGTCACGGATTGAGGTCGTCGGCGGCCCTTGCTGCAGCCGAAGCGCGGTGTGGCGTCGATAAGAAGTGGATGGGTGGACGATGGAGGGAAATGACGTGGACGATGAAAGTGAAATTAGAGCGGAAATTGGATAAACAAACGAGATCTTAATTTTTAAAAGTAGATAATATTTATATTTTTTAATTTACTTTTTTATTATTAAAAAAAAAAATTTTCTCTGATTTCAAAAGTATTTATCTAAAAATTATTTTTTTTCACTTTTAAAGTGTAAGAATAAGGTTGGTGAATCATCTAAATAAGATTTTGAGAAGATGGGAAAGGAATTTCACATACTTTTCAAGGAAGAGATTGAAATTAAATTTTAGATATAAATTTCATTTAATTTCGTTTAAGAGGATTTATAGAAATATTTGAATTATACGAAATTAAATTACCATTTAATTCAATTTTCTTTAATTCTTTTAATGTTATTATTACTATATATATATTATAATATATAAACTTTTATTATTTTAATTATTACGTAGTTTTAACTCTATTTACAAAACTAACTTTAATTTCATCTCTATCTAAAAGCTGAAAAAGGATGTTATGAGAGGGTTTGTGTTATCGAAATTGAAAGGTGAATTCAATTTTATCCAATTCAAGTATTTATGTAGATCATTCTCAATGGAATTTAACTCATTTATAGAATTGAACGAAATTTATACAAAAGAAGGGTTTAAAATTTAATTTCAATCTTTCCTTTATAAATTAAGTGAAATTTCTTCGTCTCTTTTCTCTCGATGGGATATTTTATGGTTTTTACATCTTATAAAAAGTTTATTTCATAAATGATTAAATTTTAAAATACATTAACATTTTACTATTTTTATAATAAAAATAAATTCAATTTTAACATATACACAAATATTAAAATTTTGAATTCTGTTCAATTCTATAATATACATAAACACCTTTGCACTCAATTCAATTTAGACCACATGGGTATTTATGCCACTGGAATTAAGTAGAATTAAATTAAAAAGAATTTAATTCTACTAAATTTGGGCATTTGTGTTGAAAAGAGATTAAAAATTTAATTCATAACTCTCGTGGGTATAAAACGAGATTTGAAAATTGAATTTTTACCTTTTTATTGTGAATTGAAAAGAAATCTATCATACTTGTTATTTTACACATTCTTAGTAGTTACCATATAACTGTGTATCGTTATATTCATTCGGTAGATCTTTTATGATTACATATTGTCAAATCTCAGTAAATTATATTTTCAATTCTGTTTAATTCTAATCAATGTATAGATACCATCATATTAAATTCATTTCTGTTCAATTTAATTCACATCAAGAAATAAATTTTCGTAAATTTATTTTTATTCAATTATATATATATAAAAATCTCTTACAAAATAAATTTTTAATAATTTATTTATATTTACCTCGTACCATAATTTTTCACATGTTCTCGAAAAAATTCATTTTTTTTTTCAAATGAAATTATCCTGGAAACCCTAACGACGAGCGTCGTCGGTAGTTCATAATTTGACCCAATAAATGTCGGGAGCAGCGGAAGCAAGCGGTACGCAGACGAGCAGAAGCATTTCCCGGTAGAGAGCGTAGGGTTGAGGTAGCCATGGCTGGGGTTGCGGCCGAAGCACCGAATCGGCCGGCGAGACCCGGCCCTCCACCTTCCCAGAGAGGCATTGCCCCTCCTCCTCCCCCTCGCCCCACCGTCGACCGCGAGAAGGTTCGTCATTTTCTCCCTCTTCCAAATTACCGATCGTGCCGTGCTTCTTTGCCGCCAGAAACCTGTCTTCCGTCGAGGCGGATTTTCTATTTTGCGGCTAACAGGCTCCAGTATTTTATTTTGCAGACCTGCCCTCTGTTGCTTCGGGTCTTCACAAAGGTAAGAGATGACCCTTCCGTTCTCGTCCATGCTGGAAAGTACTCAGGGCTTTTGTTTCCGTTTATTGATGTGTTTTTTTATGCGTATTTGAATATTTTGGATGGGTCAGTGGAGTGTAAAAGTGATTCTAGTGTGTTGGAGTTCTAAAACTCTGCCCCGTTTAGTTTTGGTAGCTCGGGGAGGAAGTCGGTTTTGATATTTATTTAGCTAGAGGGATTGGCATGGTGATCTTCTATCTTTGTTTTATTTTGGAATTTTTGTTGACCATATATGACGCCTTTAGCTCAGTAGCTTATCTTCAGACATTTCGGTTGCATATGTTGCGTTCAAGTATGTTGCTTCTAGCAGCTGGAAGAGAATCATGTGACTTGACGAAATTGCAAGTCTGTTGGTGATGGATCAGCCATCATTTCCCAGAGAAGTTCTCTTTTCAATTTCAGTAAGGTACAAGTGGAGATTATGCACATGGGATTTCCAGAGATTTTGTTGTGATCAGTGATACTTTTCTCTTGAAGTTTGGAAGTTGGTTTCCACGATGGTGTGGTTTCTTCAATGATGGATGTGGTGCTTCTGATTATTTCATTTGGTTGGTGTTTCCAATTTCAAATGTGGTCGATTTGTTTATGGGATTGGCATTTGAGTCTTTGAAGAATGTGACTTGATTTTTATGGGAGGATAACAGGATTTTTTCATATCCTTAAACTGTATTGTCTCTAAATTTTTTATGTAGATGCCAGGTCAGTATATATGCTATCAAGGTCAACATGCATGAATATGACATTTGAAAATTAGAAAAAACAAGAATTTTTGTTTATTTTTGGCTAACAAACATGCTCATCTGTTTTGCTTTTCTTCTCATGAAGTATTCAATGTATTGTGGTTCTTAATTGCTTTTGATGATATAAAACTTAACAATAAATATGAATTTTCTTGCATATATTAAGCTTATTGTGGGCCACACAATAACACTACAAGCAAGGCTATGTATGGCAATAATTAAGGAAAATCAAAGAAGATCAAGCTGAAGTAGATCAATGAAAATCAATCAATAAAAATCAACAATGATCAAGTGATGATGAAAGGACTTCGGACCTTACACCTCATACTTAAAAAATCTTATAAGTCCATATAAAATTATTAATTTGATTTTTATGAAGTCCTAGGATTTAAATTTAAATTTCTGAGAAGCTCGTATCTTGTATGCACTCGAAGGTTCTAGGATTAAGTTATCATTTTTCATCTTGTTGTTGGATGCTTTACCAACGAAAGGTTGCTTATTGCCCCCTTCAATTCATTTTGCATAGGAAACCGGATGGACACTTGGTTTACCTGAGGTTTCTCTTTTATCTCCAATGTTTCTAGCCTATTAGTTCATTTTGTTATGTCTCAACTGGTTAGCCAATGTTTCATCTCTATGTTATATGCAACTAATTTCTTTGCCATATGCTATATTTTAAATTGGTATCATTATCCTTGTCTGCCACTAGGTCGGAGGCCATCATACCATGGAAGACTTTGCTATTAGAGGAAAGGAGCCCAAAGATGAAGTCCAGATATATACATGGAAGGATGCTACCCTTAGGGAGCTAACTGACCTTGTAAAGTTTTATCCCATTTTGTCTTCCATGGTTTTCATATTTTTTGCAGTTTACTTGATACTTGCTTCACTCCAGGTTAAGGAGGTTGCTCCTGCTGCAAGGAGACGTGATGCTAAGCTATCTTTTGCATTTGTTTATCCTGACAAGCAAGGGCGTTTTGTTGTGCGACCAGTAAGTTTTCTATCATGACTTTGTTATGTTGGAATACTTCTGAATTATGTTATGGGCCATCATTCAATTACTTATGTTTTCCAAGGATGCTTATGCAGTTCTGTTGCATCATGCATTGTTATCATATTGATCCATGAGGTACTAATCTATATTTTATATGACATGTATTTCTACTTAATTGTGATGTTTTTGGTGCAACCAATTAGCATTTCTCGCATGCTTTTGAATTGGAATATCTTGAATTTATGTTGCACTTGAACATACTGTCCAATATTGCGGCTTTCCAAGTTGCTTTATGTACTTTTGTTGTTTTTCACTTTATTTGTATTTATCCATGGCCAAACTTTACTCATGTAATTTATTTATTGCCAGCAAGTGATAATCATATGCTAGTATGCTACAAATAATTTGGTGTGCGTAGCATATGGCATTCTTGATCTAACTTTTATACAATAATGCATTGACATGGGTACAAATGTACTTTTCACAAACATAATACAGGATATGGACACATTCCATCTTGGTATTTACTTCTGCAGACCATTGTGCTCTAGAAAGTTGTACAGGGTTGATGAGCCATGGAATGATTTAAAATGAACCATTTGTAGTTTGTGCGTGCATTCAAAAGAACAAGAAAGTTGTGGAAAAGTCCCATTCCGTCTGGTGTAGAATATGTCCATCATAGTCCAACCTTATTGGATCAAACAAATCACTCTGAGAAGTGCCTTAGACATTTCTTAAAGGAATGACATGCACATATTTTTGGGCATCCAAAGTAGAGACACTGAGGCAGTAACTCCAAAATAAACACACACAGGTGAAACACCATAAGTTGTCAATACATAAAATGTTGGTATATAGTCAGTTAAAGTGGCTATGTACGATTTACGGTGCCTGCCTTTTTTTGATAATGGTAATGTTTCTACTTGGGATGTATGCTTTTTTCCTTAAAATAGAGAGTGAAAGACCAGTTATCTGCTGTTAGTTTGACTATGTCTGCCTTGGTTTCCTTTTTTCAATTTAGAATTTGGAGGCACCTTATCTACTTTTGAATTAGCTACATGAAAATTCATGGTTGACTCATATTGTACTTTATGTGGCAATATTTATTGAAATGCATGTATTTTTTTTCCTTGAAAGATTGGGATGACATTCTCATTTGGGAATGGAAGAAGATTGGATGATGCAAAGACTCTGGCTGAACTAAAATTTGAAGTAAGTGTTGTAGGATCCTATAGCATTCCATTGCTAGTTCCTTTAGGCAACATAATTTACCTACATCTCCAACAGTTTACTTGGTGATCTTTCTCCATTCCAAGATACATTATCTAGTAAAATCAATCATTTTCAAGAAAAAGCATTGCTGACTTACATACGTCCACCGTTATCCTGTTGTCATTTCAGATTGGAGATTACTTGGATGTTGCCATAATCTAGAATTGGATGGCGTTGACAGATCCACTTGCTAGCTAGTGTCTGTGAAGAAGTATTGCTGTGTAAACAAAACACTCCCGTGTTACAACCATTATCTGTCCCATTTACCCATTGTACTGCATCTCCCGTATCAAGATCAAAAGTTAGCGTCGATTTGTATTGGTTCCCAGTGGTGATTGGTATTGGATATTTGTTGTAGTGCTTGGGTACTCTTCCAAAAATCTGTTCTTTTGCAGGCTTGGCAGGGAAATCTTGATGTTAATGCCCAAGGCACGTTTATCTCATGGTAACGTTTTCATGATTTACAGAAAGAATAGGGCTTGATACCCTTGCCAACGTTGTTGCTAGGGTTGAAAATTCTGAAACAATTATAACAGCCACTTTTTTGTATTGAATCTTTGGTGTAATCTGCTTCATGAAGCAGTTAACCTTTGTTAAATTTTGAAGTATCCATGTTCTTAATCAATCGAGTTATTATAATTAAGATGCTAATATTCCTAGCATGCATGGAATTTACATGATGCTCATAGGTACTGCGGCTTCATGGTATTAAATCATATTGAGCCAAAACCATAAGAGTGTTATTGTAAACATTTTAGTGATATTGAATTCTTTATCAATATGTTGAATTTATAAAACTTAAGATTTTATACTAAAATCAATATATTATTTATATAAGTGGTATAAAATAGAACTTTTTTGTTTTTTTTTATACATTGTTGATGTAAATGGTATATTGATTTTAAAACAGATTCCTAAATTTTACGCAATCAGCATGTTAATACAAAGTTTGGTATACCTAAATCATGATAATAAAAAATTATCTGATTTTTTGGTTTACCATTGATGTAAATGTTATATTGATTTTTTATAAAAATTGTGTTGTGCTAACTTGTATATTCAAACTGAATTGTGTTGATATAACATGCTTTAGGTCATTGTTAACCTTTGCTTATAGATATATGCATAAATCAGGAGACATTACCATGATGTTATGTGTAATGTTGAATGTGATGTTGATACTTGATCTCCCCCAATTGTATTTCTACATGTTCTTTTTCTTGGTCACTCTTTCATTCCTTTTTCTAGTCCACCATCATTTATTCTCTCTCTTTTTTCTTTCTTCTCTTTTATCTTTTTTAAGCATACAAAGGTTTTGGTCCCTTGAACCAACTATGCCAATATAAATTGATCATTGATGGTGATACCCTTTTTTTGATAATGACAATATTTTTTTCTATATTTAAATCCAAGTCTTCCAAACAAAGAAATAACTACACTACCTACTGTTGGCATCATTGATGGTAATATTGGAAACAAGTAAACAAAGAAGAAAAACTCTTTACAAGTATTATTTTGAGAATTATGGTTAAAACACAGTTGCATGTTTACAGTAAAATGTACATAGAATCTTGTGGCCTATAATCTCTACCAACTGAGAAAAAGTCTGTTATATATATCATGTCTAGTGCCCTTGTCATAAATTACATAATCTCATCTTAAACATAATCTGTCATGCCACTATTATTTGATTCTAGTTATAGTCACATCATTATAATTTCATAATCAAGTGTTGCATGATCTAAATCAAACACTACCTTAATTAGTCTTGAAAATTACCAACAAAATTACTCATATGTAGGTATTTAAACTTGTCAATAATGAAGTGAAGGTACTGTACCTTAACTAGTTATACCTTCACGCCCCTAAAGTGGTCTTAAATCTGGTACCTATCATATGCATGCCAAACAAATTTTGATGTCAGGGTAGAATATTAGTTCAACATCTTTCTTCTTCTATTCTGATGCTCATTAAATTCTCTAATATTATTTCAGCATGTCAAGACTATTATTATTCAAGGCCAACAGCAGATTGCATAAATGGTCTTCCCTTATCTTAAATATAAGCTCTAGAAGAAAAGGAGGTCTTCAATTAATAAAATCAAGCAAAGGCTCTATCAATATCAATATCAGATAGGGAGAACCTGTGGTATCCTTAAGTATATCACAAAGTGTCTAGAATATCAAAATCTTTTAATCTTGACTATTCATTTAAATTCATAGGTGGTGAGATTTAAATTTGAAAAAAGCATTTGTAGCTATGTGTAATTATGTCAAAATAATTGTTCTCATCAAGGGAAAAGGCCATGATATTATGATTTAGGCATGATTGTTGTTGAAGACCTTAAACTTTATGGAGACGGGAGTCACAGGGAGCAGTGGGTGGTGCTCAACCCCCAGGGCTCCTTTCTCACTGCACATCATATAGAAAGTATATACTGAAAGTTGGCAGGATGCATGGCTTTAACAGTTAAAGTGGCAATTTCTCATGGTTGAATGCTAATACCTTTTTTTTATTGATAATGATAGTATTTTTGCATAAATTTTAGTTTAAGACTTCTTTCCTTTAGATCCCAAAGAAAAGGAAATACTATCCGTGTGTGTTATATCTGCTGTTTTTTGATCTTAGATTTGAATTTAGGATTTTCTTTAGCCCTTAGAAACATAATCAATGACAACTGTACTGCCAGCTGTTGGTAGTGAAAAATATCTTGAGATCAATAAACAGAAATATCATCAATAATATAACAAAAAAAAGAGGTAAAGCAACATTACACTGCTTTTTTCTATGTTTATCAATGCATTGCAGTAAAACTACAAAACCACTATTAACTTTAAATCAAGTAAGCTACTCCAACCATATATATATCCCCTTCTATACTATGAAAATTTATTCAAAACATCCTTCTTGCAGAGCTCTCATGCTACCCGCACCCATCTGTCAACAAAACCCCTATCCAAAATCCCCAATCTTTCAACACCCACAGAGTGATCCGCCCCAAGGCAGAGAGAACTAACTTTTAAAAAATCAAATACATACAAATTGCAGGGACCATCTGCACACATGCTCATATCCCCACCCCTCTTTATAAGATTTATCTTCACAACAAGTGCCCATTGCCCAAATAATCAAGGCACCATCTTCTTTTCCCTTCACTCTTTTTGCATAATTGATCTCCTCTATTCTTGCTTAATTCCTGGGTAATCTGGTTTATTCTGTAATTAATAATGGTTTCTGCCTCTGCAGCTCTGCTTACTAGGTATGTATATATATATGTATGTATGTATATATATATATATATATATGTAATAATGTGTATATATATGTATATATGATTTGCTTTATATTGATTTGATGATGAAGTGAGTGCTACAGACCAATAGCTTGTGGACCACCTTAAAGCCAGAGGGTGACATTGTTGAAGCCAAGGTGGTTCATGGTTGCTGCCGGATCTGGAAAGGAAAAGGTGAGAATCATCAAAATTTTCTCTACAGATCCATCAACATGATTCGCCAGTACTACTGTTCTGCCTCGGGCCACCACTGGTGTTCTTGCTTGATCACCAGCCGATTTGCATGCGTTCTCTTCTTTGATTGCTCATACACATGTGCCACCTTCGTCCTTTGGCAGGTTCAGGTCGATCCATACGTCCATTCCCACATTAATTAGTGTCGACGATTTTACTGTGGATGGAGCGCTTGGGTGTCAACGATCCGCCACCGCCGACCGTGCTGGACTTGGTCGCCGGCGAGAATTGCGGTCCACTGTTTGAGAGCAGTGGTCGCCGCATGATGCTAGATGGTGGTTTGGACGCTGATCATGAAGTGTTCTTCAACGACGGTGGAGTGGAGGAGAACCTCGTGCTGCAACAGGAGGACGATCTTTTGTTGCAGGAGATCATGAAGCTCACCGGTAGTCAAGTTCGCCGTCCGGCGATGGATCCGACGGTGTACCGGACGATGTGCGATATGGGCTCTCCCACTACTGCACCTCATCATCATCACGATGTGCGATATGGACGATGCTGTCGTCGTCGTCGTCGTCGGAGTCGGAGCCGTTATCTATTCCAATGCGACGCCACCGGTGAGCACGGGGCAGACGAAGTGTCCACATTAATCACCTCCAACGGCGAGAGCACCGGCGACCCCATTAATCATGGTTCATGCGAGAGCGACAAGGCGATGATGGGCTTTCCATTAATGCCGGTGGTCGTCGACGACGACGACAACGACGACGACGACGTTGGCAGAGATGTCACGATGAACAGCAGGAAGAGAAAGGAACATCTTCATCCATCGGCCGGTGATGCCTCCTCCACGGCAGCCGCCGGAAGCATTCAGATCAACTTCGAGGAGTACCGCCGCTCGAAGAGGCCTAGACTGGAGAAGAACCAGAAAATGTCGACGTCGAACATAGACTTCCGGCGGGGAGGGTACGTCACCGACGACGCCGAAGCCATGGCCCATGTGAAGGAGATGATCTACCGGGCCGCCGCGCTCCGGCCGGTCTGCTTGGGCACCGATCAGGCCACCGTCGTGGAGAAGCCTAAGAGGAGGAACGTGAGGATATCGACCCACCCGCAGACCGTGGCGGCGAGGCACCGGAGGGAGAGGATAAGCGAGAGGCTGAGGGTGTTGCAGAGCCTGGTCCCCGGCGGCAGCAAGATGGACACGGCGTCTATGCTCGACGAGGCTGCCAACTACCTCAGGTTCCTCAAGTCCCACGTCTGTGACCTGCAAGGTCTAGGGATGATCATGTCTTCCTTCACCAACACCACCACTGCATCTCCTCCTCCTCCTGTTACCCACAACACCATCACCACCACCTTCCAGCCCTCACTCCTCCATGAAATTGCAGAGCCTTCTTCTTTCATGGCACCCCAAACCCTAATCCAACAACACCTCACACCAACAAGTGCTGGGTTGTGACTGCTTTTCCAGTTAATCAATTGGGCACATCATCCGTCCCATTAATTACCAACAAGCAATTCAAGCGCTTGCATGCTTGTATTTTTTTTTCAACATGTATGCATGCATGGTTAATTTCATGTTCTCATGTATTTGAACTCCAGTCAATGGGAGATCGAACTGCAAGATTCAACTCATCAGCTTTTCAAATTAATTACATTCGGTTATTAATTTATTCAGATCAGTGGTATTAATTAGTGGTTATCTCTGATAGTTTTTTTTGAAAATTATTACTTTGAGATAATTCTGCTATATTAATGAAGTTTGAACTTGAGATCATAAGTTTCAAAAAAGGTCTTTGAACTACTCAGACATCAATTTAATGATTAAAATTAAAGTGTCTTTAGAATATCTAGAATGGGTTATCGAATAATAAGTAATTTTTTAGAATGGTATTCATGGAGTAGAGTTTAAATCGGAGACTTTTAAGGCTTTGTTTGGTTAAGTATTGTTTCTTATACACCTTAAACTTTTATTGTACATTACAACAATTTACAGTAGTATTTATCAAACAACTTTAATATTTTATATAAAAAAATTATACTAAAATACTTATATCATAAATCATGTAATTTCTTAAAAATCGTGAACTTCACCTCATCTAATTCTACCTTTACAAGAAACACACCCTTAGTTTAAAAGAAAGTTCCTCAACTACCAAGATACCACTTTAGTAGTTATCTCTGATAGTTATTTCATCAATAGATAAGAAATTATAATGTATCATTATAAAAAAATGTCACTATTTGTGCCAACAACAAAGCAAAATTGTATGTGTTTATCTTATAATATAAGATAAATATATGACTTAATAATATAACTAGATGTTTGTTAAAATTCATCTTAAAATCATTTGACAACGACATAATGAGATGTATGCATCTCAAATATTTCATAGTTCAATACTTCCTTGTATTTGTGACACATTCTTTTAACTTACAATGAATAACATGTGCAAATTAACTAGACTCTCATACCATATTAAAGTTCATCTTCAAGCAAATTAATACCAATCAAAGTTGAATTATTGAAGAAGGGCGATTTAACTAATCATGAATATATTATAGCTCTCCAATGTTAATTATCAAGTGATGTGTCTTATATCATAGATAAAGAATCTTTACGATGATTACAAACCAATTAACTTTATCTTCAGACATACAACTTCATGAGATTTCATATCATTAACTTTGCTCCTTTAATGTATACATTGGTTTCTCAGCAAATCATCATACCACCCAAAGGCCCCATCAATTAATCCATCACTAAACTGTTGGTCTAAAAGATGAATCGTCCCTTTCCACCTTTAGTTCAGACTTTTCCCATGCAAACCCTAGCCCAAGGACAACAGTAGTCCCAGCATCATCCCCTTCTCTGTGCAATGTTTGAACCATGCATATGTACACAAACCCATCATCAGCTAGTATTGCGCCATACATGGCTCTCTCCCCCCAAACAAGCCATACAAAGCAAGAGCCATGCAGAAAGCTTGAGGAATTATAGCACCTATGATTAAGGAATCTTTTAATTTTGATCAGAGAACATTTTGAAGCAGCTGCCGGGGCCAGCCAGCAGTAGCACCATGTATAACACTGCTTTCTGCCACTGCTCATCCTGATGCTTGGAGATGCGTGCCTTAGTTAATCTGTGCTTTGTCAGAATCATTTTTTTTTTTCTCTTGCCAAAAGACAGAAAAGTAACAATTAAAAAAGGAAGTTTATCATGTGATTATAATAAGATGCAAGAGTCTAATACAAAGAGTTCTAAACAACAATGGAAAGATAAAAGATTGAAAAAATCAACAAAAGAAGTTAAAGTAACTAATTTTCAATCTTGACATCAACAGCATCGACCCAAAGATGAGAGTTAATTGCCACAATCGATATTATCACTTGAACTCCACCATTTGCATTAATAACTTATGCATATATACTGATCTCAGATAGATAAATTTTACAAGAGGCCGTCATCAAAGGTCTTTAGTGACAGCTTTGGGGGCCTTTTGTGCCTGCAGTGAAATTTCTTTTATCTCATTTACGACCACACTTGAAGAAGTGTACGTGTTCTAGAAACCAGAAAAAAAGCAGAATAATAAAATGATAAATATTAGGGTTTAGGATGGTATTCCTAAACTTTTGAAGGTGCTGTTCTAAGAACTAAAACTAAAACTTTTGATGACAAATATTACAGAATATTAAGGTGCTGTTCTAAGAAAAACTTTTGAAGATCATATTATTTCAGTTCAACCAAACAAACTAAAAGAAATCTAATTAAAAGGACAGCAGCCCAAGAGAATTCCAAAGAAGAGTGCTTTGTAGAAAGCTGGGATCATGTCATTCCCTACATTCTTCTATTTTGTTTTCACCTCTTCTGAATTTTTTTAATGGCGTGCAGCAAACCTTGCAGGCTGCTGCAAGAAGACATTCCCCTTGGGCGTGAGACCTGTGGCCACATAAATTATACACACCATCACATTAGGGCTTGTCCCCCAGCCTCCCTTCCTTGGTTTAATTAAGTCCATGCAAGGCGTGCCCTTGAGAAAACCACCGCGCAAACACATATTGGCCTGCACATGATGAGCTTGAAACGAAGGTCATGCTGGGTGGGGGTCTGAAAAAGTCCTTTGGTTTTGCATATATAAACAGAAAAGGCATGGCTTTTAATTCGGTGGCATTTGACTTTTCCATTTCTCCTTTCTCTTTGATGAGCATGCGTGTGTATCTTATCTATATACCACCCTACAACTCCACCATATCCATATCTGTAGATTAAAATTGCCCTAGATCATTTCTATATATGAAGCTCAAAAAATAGAAAAAAATGGAAACAAATGTATTACTAATTAGTATATATATATATATATAGATATGTGCTACTAACTAGGAAATGGCACTCACTTTCCCTCTACCTTTCAAATGAATCTAAAAAACCATTTGACATAACCAAAATTTTCCTATTTCTCAACAACAAATGTAACTTCTCCTCCTATTTTTCTAAAATAGGGTTGGCAACAAATTTGAGTTTGAAGATGAGACCCATGAACATTTCTAAGTCAGATTATAAAATAAGACCAAAGATATATGATCCTTGGAGTTGTCAACAAACTATGTTGGGTTGGCACAACCAGATGATACAATACAACTCATAGCTTGTAGCTCATTCACACCCTAAATCCTAATAATACGATTTGATCGTGCTAGATGATTGTATTTTTGATATACTAAATTACAAAATCAATATGTCAAATTTGAGAAATTGATATACCATTTACATCAACAATATGTCCAAATCTAGACTAAAATTTTCTCTATTATAATTTTGGTATACCAAACTATATATTGGTATGTTGAATTTGGGAAATGTAAGACTTGATAATCAAAATGGTATACCAACCCTGCAAATCAAATGGTATAATGTTATACCCAATGAAAATCATAATGTACATATTTAAAATAAAGAACTTTGACTTTAGCAGTTGTAGATGATATATTAATTTATTGAAATATGTCCAATCAAGAAAATAATTTCAGTTTATATTTTTAGCATATAGATGAATTTTTAGACTTAGAATGCCTTTATTATTTGTATTTAAGTATATTTATATTGATTTTATTGTTAATTAATAAATGACATTTTTAGAGGATCTATAATCAGAGACCCAAACCCAAACCTACTATCTTCATGGGTATATGTTTGATTTGAGCCTCATTTAGAATCATGAACATAGATCTAAGCTTGGACCCAAAAACAATGATCTATGAGTGTAGATCTAAGTCCCAGTGGACCCAACCCAAATGGCACATTACCAACCCAAATGGCACATTAGCACCCCAAGTGCAAAATTGACAAAATAATGCTAGTGGAGTGCTGAGAATGAGAGACTGTTAACCAAATATTTGAGCATTCTAAATCATTTCATAGATCATTCCATTCAAAGTGGAGTCCACAGAGTCCACTTGATTTGGGTTCTTTCCTATTCTTGTTCCTTCCATTCTTTTTGCTTGCATTTCCCAACATTCTTCTATCATCTTGGCTTCTTATTTATTATTAGTGATCATCCTAATCTATTAATAAGTAATAACAATCATAGGATGAACACTCACTGCTTACATATACATTTTTCCAATATATATTTTGTAATGTTACTTCTGTCCCCTAACTGTTCATCAATTAATCAATAACGCCAATCTACTCCCATTTGAATCATGTGATTCAACCATGACTTGACTACTTAATTACCCAAATCCCGGTTCAGCTGCATGACAATCAACGGTAAAATCATAAAAAAAATCAATGAGTTTGATCTAAAGTTCCTTGGAGGTTGGTTTGGATTCTGAAGCAATGCATAAAACATAGGATGATTAACACAGACAACAACAACAGTTTGCAACAGTACCAGCAAGCAAACGCAAGCTCACCATAATCACCACGGGCAAACAGAACAGTTCCAGATCTACCAGACCACAATCGATGGGCACATGATCCACAGCGAGAAGCTGCGCACAACCCCCCCCCCCCCCCCCAAAAAAAGAAAACAAAAACCCTAGATTCGGCCTTCCCAGAGACACTCCGCCCCCAAACTCCTCCCACCACCGAGCTTGCCGGTCGTGAGCAGGTGCTCCACTTCGGCCGGCGGGTTGAGCCCCATCCTCGCTGCCCGACTCCACCGCTCCATCCTCGTCATCCCGAGGCAAGGCCCGTACCTCATGTCCATGTCGAAGCTTCTCAGCACTGCCTCCTCCTTCCCGCAGCCATCTGTGTCTTCATCCCCGGCACACAGAAACCTTCGGTTACGGTTCCGATCGATCCGTCTTGTAAAGAAAATAAAGCGTGGAGTCGATGCGCACCTTCGAGATCTAGGGTTCCGTGGGAGCTGAGTGCTGCAGGTCGGACGGGGTCGGGGCCGGCAAGGAGGGCGGTGGTGCCGCGTCCGCGGACTGCGTTGCTCTTATTCTTTGCGGAAGTGGAGGGTTTGGACACGCCGCCGGAACCGCCGGTCTTCCGCTGGCGGTAGAAGACCTTCATGTCGCCGGACGCCATCCTCTCCGTCCTCTGTCTTCGGCTGCCGACGACGGTGGGAAGTTCGAATTTTGAACCGGAGTTTGATGTTGTGTTTCATATTTGGCTTTGTTGATATTTTTATTGTTACGAAGTTGATGAGATACAATATTTTTATTAAGAAAATTAATTTTTTTATTATACCTAATTTTATTTTATTTTATATATATATATATATACGGTAAAGAAAAATCTAAGTAAAGATTCAATAGACAATGAGGGAGAGATTTGAATTAACGATCATGTATTACACAAATTTTAATCGAAATAAGTAATTATATGTTGTAAAAATTTTAACAGAAATATTTATAACTTCTTAGTTAATAAAGATAAAAGAGAAAATATTATCGTTAAGATTGTCAAAGATAATATTCTATAGGTGTGAACTTAAAAATATTAATTAGATGATAATGATTGCAATGTATATATAGAGTGGGAAACTAAAATCACATTGAATTTAGACAATTCAAACTTAATCTAAACTATTGCATTAAAACATGAAAAGTAATTCTAATGATATTATTAAAAAGTATTTTCAAATAGAATATATGAATAATAATTATAGTAGTTTTTTTTACTATAACATTAGAATGTAAATTTTCCAAAAAAGTATATAAAATAGACTGATATATCAGGAGATTATATTCCAACAATTTCTGAATTAAATTGTTCTTTAATTTACTATAGTTTTTTTGAATTATTCTGATTACAATAGAAAAATACAATAAACAAGTTTTGTGAATTTTTTAGATGTTTTTAACATTCGTCAAATTCTCGTAAAAATACGTTGATAATATGAATTTGATTCCTAACACTTTAATGTAAGTTATAGATAATCACATGAATTTTAACTTTATTTACAATACAGATTTTTGAATTTTTCAATTTCTGATCAAATGTTTTTTCATTAGATAAAAATAGGTAGAAATAAAACATTGATTTGTATCATTGCAAAACATAAATAAACGTAAAAGAAATCCACAGTCAAAGAAAAATTGGGAAAAATATCTGTTCTTCGTTTGACTGATTTTTATTGATTTTGTAAGTATCTATCTATTTTCGATTATTTAGAAAAATTAGGATAAATATTAGGAAAGAAATATTATTCAATAATATTTCATTCAACATGATAAGTGATTTTTGAACATGTATTTTTCTATCATTATATTATGAAAAATCAAAAATTCTTATATTAACGTGAACTTCACTTCACTTAATTTTAACTTTTATGATACATTTATTTAAACGATGGAAATAGATGACGTGAGTTCACATTGTTTTAAAAAGTATATAATTTATGATGTAAATATTTTGATACGATTTGTTAATGTAAAATATTAAAGTTGCTTGATAAATATTATCATAGAACATAGTGTATGGTAAAAAATTGATGTGTAGTGTTTTTAAGAAATTACATGTGTAAATATTTTAATATAATTTTTAATATAAAATATTAAAATTATTTTTTAAATATTACTTTAAATCACTGTAATGTACAATGAAAAACGAAGATATATATATTAAGTTTGGTAATAGAGTTTGGTAAGATTTTTATTGTATGAAGTTGGTGATATATAGTGTTTTTATAAAATAAGATGGTACTTTGTAGCAGTTTTTTTTTACTATAACAATTAAATGTAAAATGACAAAAATATCTTATTTTCAACAATTTTTGTCAATTTCTTAGGTTTATTATGAAAATAAAAGTGATTCTGAAAATTAAGAATAAAGGTAAAATAAATAAATCGTAAAAAACAAAAATGTACAGTAACTAACTTATAAATAAATTGAACTTTAAATAAATATAATTTTAAAATATAAAATTAAGTGAAATAAAATTTACATTTGATAAAAAATTACCTAATTCACGGGGTAAGTACTTAACAGCGAAAAACTTATAAAAACCTAAGATACAGTAGTAGTGATGAGCAACATTTCACGGTTGTCTACACCTTCACGGCTTCACTTCCATTTCTCTCTCGTATTGCTGTCGATCGAGCGGTGTGATGAGCACATCCGATGACAGGAAACCCTCGGGAAGCGGCTCCGGCCGCATCCGCACGCTTGCCGACCTCAACCGTCAGCCCGCCGGCTCTGGATCGGATGCAGACCACGACGCGCCGCAGGAGTACTACACCGGTGGCGAGAACAGGTCCATCCCTGGAATTTACCTTTGTACCGGTATAGCGTCATTCAAGTCGCAACGAATTGTTTCTCCATTTCATCATCCAAAAAGCTCAGCTCGTTTAATACCGGCTTATTTGGTTTCCGTGGTTGATTTCTTCTGTATAAAGCTCATCCTTTGTTTCCCTTGTGTTCACGCGAACATTTCCGTGCGCGTATATTTTTGTACAAGAAGGGAATTTGTGAAAGAAGAGGGTTGAATGATGTGGTTTCGGTGCAGGTTTTATGATATCCTTCGAGTCAGACCTCTCTACTTGTGAACATAGGGTGGCGTTCAGTTTCTTGTTACATAATTTATAAGATATGCTGTAATTATCATTTTTTGTATCAAATATAAACATATGTATTTTACTAAGTAGAAATGTTTAACTGAAAAACTCATACCAGAAGTCACTGAGAACCGTGATATCTTTTGTTACCCTTTCCCCACCCATGTAGATAACAAATTGTGATGTAAAGCTTTGAAATTTTTATTACTGTTGTGGTGTGTTGAGGTATGTTGTACCATGCCCAGCGTGGAATTGTTTTAGGACACAGCATGATTTTGGACTTTTGTGCAGTGGTATGCTTGTTCAAGACCCTTCCAAGGGAAATAATGATGTGGATGCAATATTTGAGCAGGCTAGGAAGATGGGTGCCACACAAGTACCTGTTGAGAATTTTCAACCAGGTTCAAGTTCAATGAATTTTACAGGAACTGGCAGGTTACTTTCGGGTGAAACTGTACCAGCTACTCAACCAGAACAACCTGAAAATGTTGTTCACAATGTTGTTTTCTGGAGTGATGGTTTCACTGTAGATGATGGTCCCTTGAGAAGGTTTGACGACCCTGATAATGCATCATTTTTGCAGGTGATTAAGACTACTTGAATTGTTTATTGAATTCATGTCTCCCACCACCTCCCCAACAACCAAGGTAGCAATGAGTGTCTTGTTGTCCTTTTCCTATGTGCATGCCGATGATAAAATTTTTGATATTTATGATGAAAATGAAATGAAGTAAATTCAATTTTAAACTTTGGCATAGCTTGTGACCTTTTAATGGTAAACACTTTTAAGAAAAGGGAATAAAATTTGATTATATGTAGAAGTGGTTCAAATGCTAACCAAATAATTTTTTTACTTACTAGAAAAATAGATCAAATAATGTATAATGATTGTAAGGTTATTTCGAGAGAAGACTTAATGACACAACATTAGTGTGTGTTTGTGTGATGGATGCAAAAAATTAAAGAGAAAGATTCATGTTTCTCATTCCATATGGTAGAATTAAGACATTGATTAATTGTTATTGCTGGTTCACCATTGGAAGGTTCTAGCATTGAAAGGATATTAGCAGCAGCATGGGAGTTTTTGTCTAGAAAACCTGTACAATGCAAATCTTGATTGCCATGGAAGCAACCAAATTTGGTACCATGGAATCCTAACATTTATTAGCTTTGATGACATATTGAGATTCGAGCTTTTATTTGGAAATTAGCTTTTAAAAATTATTTGGATTGAATTGTCTTTTTTCCATGGGAATCAAAGGCCTACTAAGCATATCATTATGTAGTCTGAATCTGGTAAAGATGTTTGCTTGTAGTTGTCTAGAGCATTTTAAAAAAAATTACTTTGGAATAATAGTTTCCATCTTTTTGTGTTAACTTGCATAGTTTCTGCAATTTCTATGAGCAAATTATTCGTCTTCATTCAAGGGTGTCGATATGATTTTGACATGTCCATCTATAAGCATATCAATGTTTTACTGGAAAATTTCTAATTTTCAATATACCTGTCTTCATAGTCTTCTGCAATACTTCGTTGATTACTTTGGAATTGCTGGCAGAGTATTTGGAAATCTGAGTGTCCTAGAGAGCTTGAACCATCAGACAGGAGGTCCTCAATTCATGTTAACCTAATGAAGAGGGAGGGGAAGTGCCCGGTATTGGTCCATAATTACCATAATCCTTTTCAATTTAAGCACCATGGTTGGCATCAGTTCTAATAACAGTGTTTCTTCAGGAACCAATGAAGCACAATATTCCATTTCAGGGTGTGGGAAGAACTCTAGGTGGTGGATCTTCTGTTGGTCCAGAATCTATCAACTGTTCTACTGACAACACACACATACCCAGTGGCAGACCACCATCCGTGGGTCTCTCTGTGGATTATTCAATGCCATCAACTTCCATACAGGTTAGATTGGCTGATGGTACTCGCCTAGTTGTTCGTCTTAACAGTCACCATACAGTTGGTGACATTCGCGCATTTATTGATCGATCAAGGCCAGGAACAAAAAGAAGTTATGCCTTGCAAACTGTTGGTTTCCCTCCCGTCCATCTCAATGATGATTCCCAGACTATTGAGCAGGTTGCTCTTGCAAATTCAGTTGTTATCCAAAAGCTCTAGGCACTGCATTGAAGAAAAGATTCTTATTGCATGGAACTTAAACCTAGTAAAGATGGTAACACTTAGAATATATTTATCATATCTGGAGCATAAATTTAAATACATTCTTATACCATATATTAGCAGTACTACCAAAGGAGGATCCTTTTCTCAAGCACAATCCTTATAGCCAGTTTCCACAGATTTGTGAGGAGTGAAAATTTCCTCATTTTCAGTGAACTTGAATTTTCTATCCTATGGTTTTTTTTCATGTGTTTTGGTTTGCTAAATTTGTTTTTTGAATATGGTGGATCTTATAACTGGCTATCTAACCTTGTTTATTTTTTCACGAGACATTTATGCAGTGAGGCTGTAGTTGAAATATATAATCTTACATCTAAAATGATGTGGTAGAACTTGAATTTAATAATATGATAAAATTTGTCCATGCCAACTTGAGCTTTTGGAGTTAGCTGCATCATTTTGTCATTTTTGGAGAATTTTGACAATTGTCTTCCATGTAATTTAGTTGAGCTTATCTAAACCATTCAAGCCAATTGGAGCTGATTAGGTCCATTAGATCTCGATGGCTTTAACCTATCTTAGTCATACTCTTCTAATCAAAACCTATGTCCAATTGCACACTTGATTGAACCAACCCTACACCCATTTAGTGCACCCTACAAGCTCATCCCACCAATCTAACTCCATCTAATGGCCACCATTCTATTATCATTCTCTTAATCTTAGCCACTCATCCCACTTGGGTAATAGCAAACTTCAATCCAAGAGCTCTCATTTCAACTCTCAAACTCATTAAAAGCATGCATGGGGGGAGTGGGGGGGTGTGGATCCTTCCATCCCATCTCTAGCTCCCTCCCTCTCCCCACCTCTTTAATTTTCTTTTCTTGAACGATGTGCTTTTATTTTTCATGTATCTTACCTCCTTGCAATTGATGCACATGGGCTCATTATCCACTAATTAACTTCTCATTTTCTTCCTTACTCAACTTTTGACTTGCATTTCTCTGTGGAAATTTCTTCAACTTCCCTTTTAAGGTTGGCCACATATCTTCATCCTTTTCTGAACTCATCAAACTCAATGGAAGCCTTGAGCACAATTTCTTTCTACTTGGCCTGTTTTTCCTGTTGCTCTATCTCCTTTTCTCTCAGCTGCACCTCATATGAGGTGAGGTTCTTCATGAGGCTTTTCAAAGATTAAGTGGAGAGGTCATTTGTTACCCTGATTGCTCTCATTTTCTCCCAATCTAGTTTTAAGTACTGACCTGAAAATTAAAATTTTCTTACAAGAACATTTTGAGAATGAAAAATATTACCAAGAAATTCAAGAACATTAGTAATTTTAGTAAAAAGTCTACTCAACATGCCACTAGTAGGTCCATGTGGTTTTATTTTAAATATTACATATTTGTGTTATTGTGTATATTGCATTTGCATGCATGTTTATTCTTTATTTCTTTTACTTGTGCTCTTATGAGTTTGTTCTAATTTATGTCATGCATGCATCATGAAATGCTGCAATGCATGTAGAAATCATATTGAATTATTTTATATTTAATACACAAAATAAAATATTAAAAGTCTCTTAACATCTACTACTTGTGCAACTGTCTTTTCCTTCTAATCACTCAATTATTATATGATTTTCAGCATGCATTACATTCATTTACAGCTATATGATTTTGTTTTAAAAAAAAAAATCATCTTATCTTTCCAATCATTATAATTATTTTCATCAAAAATGGTGGCTTATTGATGATTTGAGTCTTTATCACATGGGACCATAGTGTCTAAGGCTTGAATATTTAAACTCAAATTCAATAAACTAAAATCCTCACAATCACCAAAGTTCACAGCATCTTAATTATGAGTGTGGCATCTTCTTCTTTGGAAAGTTAAATGCTTGCCATAATTCTGCCTCAAATGGCACACATCATGGTCATGCAAGATTCTGCAGTTTGTATGTGTTCCTAATTAACATGCAGTGAAGAAATATATGCATTAGTAAAAAATGGGTTTGACATGAAAAGTTTATCATTGTGCTGGCATGTATCCAGGACCTGAGTTTCATTTGATAACCAGATTTACAGCTTAACAACCGTGAAGTGTGAAGAGTTATAGTTAAAAGTAGTTTCATAAATGATGATAAAGTTGTATAATAAATTATAAAGTAAAAATTTATATACAGAAATTTAAATTGAAACTTCAAACTTTAATTTTTTTTCCTTTTACAGTAAAAAAGAATACTTAAAAAAGAACAGTGCTGTCTACTGTTCAAAGTCCCATTATTGTTGGTTGACTTTTGCCTACATGGATTGATGCATTTTAAGAAAAGTAATGGTCCCTGTTATTCCTGTCCAATGTTTGCTGCTCTCAAGAATTTAAAGTGGGAAACAAAAAATGCCGGTGAGAAAGTAAGAATCTAAAAGTAAGATTACCTTCTTTCTTTCTTTTTAAGGAAGAGTGGGAAACAAATATTGGTGATAAGAAGCATATGTTGTCTTCCACCATTGAAAATCTCATTCCATATACCTTTTAACATATAAAGTAGTGGTGATGATTGAGACGGATATAAGGTGCGTTCATTTTTAATTTCACCTATTGTCAAGTTAATTTTAATAATGATATTAAAATTATATAATAAATTATGTAATAAAAATTTATATATTAAAATTTATACGATAATAATGATACGTGAAGATTTTGCAAAGTTAAAGTTAAAATTCTTGAAGTTAAGATGAATAGGACCATAAGCTGAATCAATCGATTGACCATGCCAAGAGTGACCATATATATTTGTGATTTCTATCCAATCTCAAATAGCTAGCTAGAGATTGAACATTTGTACCTGAGTTTACATGATGTCGAATCATTGTAGTTAATGTCAATTAATTTTAAAAAGAAATTTTAAAAAGATTTCACATGAAGTTTACACGTCTACTCATAAACACTTATCGGTACATAAATAAATAAAAAGTCACAAGAGAGTATTACAATAGTCCAACATTGGTTAAAATAGAAACTAAACCAAGGTTCATATTATAATGAATCCTTTAATACATTATTAATTAATTTTGAAATAAAACTTTAATAAAAACTATTGTTACTTATCCATTGTAGTGTGTATATATATAATATACAATATATATATATATATATAGTTAAAATAGTTCTGTAGTTACCTACAGAAGTCACTTTTATGAGAGGTCATTAGATGGACGGCAGACGAAGAAGATCAGCAATGGAAAAAGCAAAAAGAGAGAGTAAAAAAAAAACTTCGATCAATTTCACCTACGATTCATTTTCCCTTCAATTTCACTTATAATTCTCTTTCTCAATCATCTTCTTGTCGATTTCACTCACCCTTTTATATAATATATATATATATATATAATTACATCACTTATGGTAAAACATAATTTTATTTAACTCTACATTCACTCTCCATAATTTTCAAAACCCAAAACTATTGAAACAAATAATATCATAGACAACATCTTCGATCCATCGAAGGTTTCATTGGAAGTCAACTTTCATCAACTCAAGAAGTTTAATAGAATTAAAATTAAAATTAATTTCGTAAATAAAGTAATAATTAAAGTAATAAAAATTTATACGATAATAATACTATAAAAATAATTTTAAAAAAAACTAAAGTTAGCTCAAACGAAAGCCGTAGTCTACTTCTTTCAGCTTCAAACATAAATATTCGTAGTAATTAGCTTGGACTTTGACAGGCCGTCACACCGGCGTGCCTTCCCACAAGTCCAGCACGCCTTCTCTGAAACTTACGTGAGAATCTCTCTCTCTTTCTCTCCCTCTCTCTCTCTCTCTATACACACACAAATATATATATATATATATATATAATACAAATCATTAAAAAATCTTAATAAAAAATACTCTTTTAAGTAGGTTTTTAAAAAATATCATAAAAAAAGTATAATTTAATTATTAGATACCACTAAAATTTCTAATGGTGTCGTTAAAGAATTGACACTCGTATGTATATATGTATATATATATATATAGTGGGTGCATAAAGTTTTCCAGTGTTCATAGAAGTCTTTAAGAAATACCCATTTAAAAAGTCACATCAAACAACTTAGAAATCGTATTCACTACTTTTTTTATATATAAGGTAAAAAGAAATTTCTTTGCAGTTCTTACTATCGATAAATATCTATAAAAATTTCTTGTATAAGTACCTGTAGACTCGTTTACCATGTATATATATATATATAAGGTAAAAAAAAATTTCTTTTATAAGCGTTCAGTAAACGCTTATAGAAGTTGATTTTGTAGGTGTCTGTTGATCGTAAAATCGACGAGTGAAATTTACGTAACTTAAAAGTTACTATCTCTCTCTTACAGGTGACATTTAAAAATACATACTCTCTCTTCACCTAAAAAAATATGTACACACTTTCTCTATTAACTTTAAAACTCTACTTACGTGCATCCATGTTAATTAACTTATGAATTTTAATTAATCATTTATTGATTACAAATATAATGATTAAGGTTTTTTAAGTGTTTAATTAAACATATGTATTAATTTATTATTTTAATATGTTGGAGTAAGTGATTGATAAATTATTTAAATCAATGACTTAAATTTTTGATGAAGTGATAAAATATTTGTGTGGTTTTGTATTTTATATTTTTAATTAATTGATTTAATTATTAAATCTATCTTCAATTTATTTGTG
This sequence comes from Amphibolis antarctica, assembly GCA_024699675.1. NCBI lineage: Eukaryota > Viridiplantae > Streptophyta > Magnoliopsida > Alismatales > Cymodoceaceae > Amphibolis > Amphibolis antarctica. Next base: position 29,609 of record JAMKPZ010001359.1, on the reverse strand, counting down.
AAATATTCTTATAATTTGTAAAATCCTTGATGAAAATATTAGGGTGGATTTGATTTTTAATTAATTAATTTTGAATTAAAAAAGATTTTGATTACCTACCGTGTTAAATAATTTAGCATTAAGTTCAATATTTCCAGTTATGTTCAATTAATAACTAAATAGATAATTAGCAAATATAATTACGACTTTTAAATTAACATCAAATTATGATTAAACATTAATTAAGTTATATCCTACAATCTTGCAAGCATATGTGGCAAAAACTTGAAAAGCTGGTGTTTAAGTTTAAGTTCATAAGTTACATCCTACAATCTTTCATCACTTGAAAGTTTAAGTTCACATATGATGAAAGATTCAACATTTTGTGTTAAAAGATCAGACGATTGTATTAAAAGACCGGTGTTTTAACATAAACACGTGATTTTTTAAGTCAGGCATGTGCATTTTAAAATACACGTGTAAATAGTGTCGACGTTTTAACTAAAGAATCGTAACTTTAAGCATAAATGATCAATGTTTTAGCAAGACATGTGAGATTTTTAAGTTAAACACATGAAATTCAAATTTTAAATTAAGAATAGTACTTAGGCGTTTTGTGTTAAAAGACTGGACGATTGTATTAAAAAACTGGCATTTTAACATGAACATGTGATTTTTAAGTCAGACGTGTGCATTTTAAAGTGCACGTGTGAATAGTGTCAGCGTTTTAACTAAAGAACTGTAACTTTAAGCATAAATGATCAGTGTTTTAGCAAGGCATGTGAGATTTTTAAGTTAAACACGTGAAATTCAATTTTTAAGTTAAAAATAATACTTAGGCGTTTTTTGTTAAAAGACCGAACGATTATATTAAAAGACCGGTGTCTTAATATGAACATGTGATTTTTAAGTCAAGCGTATGCGTTTTAAAGTGCACGTGTGAATAGTGTCGGCGTTTTAACTAAAGAACCGTAACTTTAAGCATAAATGATCAATGTTTTAGCAAGACACGTGAGATTTTTAAGTTAAACACGTGAAATTCAATTTTTAAGTTAAGAATAGTACTTAGGCGTTTTAAAGATATAACTCTAGATATCCTTCGGATATTTATGTTAAAAGACCTGAGACTATATAAATGGATTTAACGATTGAGTGAGAGGTGATAAGGAGTTTTGGAGTTGGTGAACCAGTAGCCAGGGGTGTGTACCATCTTGTGGGCCGACTGTTGTATGCGTACCCAGAACCTAGATTCGACTGAGTACGGGTGATAACGAGTTTTACCGCCCGGGAAGGAGCCGGGGAACCGGTAGCCGGGGTTGTGTAACGACTTGTGAGCCAACTACCGTATATCAAATTTCACCTGTTGATCAACTTACAATCATGCCTATAGAGTCTGCGTTCTCTAAATAATTTAGCATTATTTTCGTAACATAACAGTAGCATTAAAGTGTGGTTTCATTTTACTCATACATTTGTTTTTCAACCCATATATTTTAGATTAAACATATTTTACTTTATACCATGTACTGAAATACTTAAGTTAATTAATAGTTTCAATTAGGAAAAGGAATTACAGGTGAAATGCGATTTTCTTTTCGTGTTAAAATAAAAAGGCTACTTTGGAAAGAAGAATCACAGGTCTTTTGCACGAGTAAAAATGGCAGGAGAATTTTTTTCCACTCTCTCTCTGCTGTCTAACTTTGATCTAACGACCACTTACAGAATTAACTTCTTTAGACGCCTATAAAGCTATTTTTTCCATATATATATATATATATATATATATATGAGAAATTAAAAAAAACCGATGGTCTCTGCCCTCCCCTCCCCTCCCTTGAAAAAAACTCATCTCCCCCTTTCCCTCCCTCCCAACCCAAGGTCATACTCCCTTTTTTCGACTTTCTTCGTTCAGATATTTTACATTATCGAAGGAAGAATTTAAACGAATCAAATTTAATCTAATTATTAAATTAAATATTTATAAAATTAATTTTATAAATATCATTAAAAAATATATATAGAGTCTCCGAAGACCAGTCTTCTTTGCTTGTAAGAGTTAGCCACCATCAAAAGAAGATCACTTTTCTAATCCGTCGTGTCACGTCTCTTTCTCACTTTGTCCGAGGTCACGTGAGGGGGAGATCGGTGACACCGAAAGTCAAATTCACGAAGATTTGAACGAGAAAATCGATTCAGAAAGTTGGATTATTTATACAAAAGTTGAATTTTCTTTTTTTTTAATTTTTTTTAAAACCGTACAAACACTTAACTTTCTACGCAAACCTCTCACAAGTTTGGTTACTTTTAAAATAAAAATTTATGGTACTTTTTGATAAATTTAATTTTAATATGCCAGAGAAGCAAAGTAATTAAAGAGTAGATTGATGATAAAAAATACCACAAGCATTTAAAAATAAGCTTAGAAATTTTATCATTGAATGTTTGTACACAAAATGAACTCAGAAACATTACAAGAAGGCTAAAATTCATATACAACTTAGGTTGAGAATTCATTTCTATCTTATTCGAAATTGAGACGGATATCATCCCTCCTCTCTCTCTTGTATGTATCTATTTTTGCTCATTCCCCCATGCAAGTTTATTTTGTTTTGTTTCCTTTCCTCGGATGTTTAGGGTCGTTTGATAACAATCTTTTAACTCTAATTTTAATTCTATATAAACTTTTATGTATCATTATTATTATACAAATCTTTATGTACAAATTTTTGTTTTACAATTTACTATAGAACTTAAATTCGTTTAATAACAAAACTTAATTCCCAATTTTCCATAGTATTCAAAATTAAAACATTTCAGTTACCAAATCATCCTATCTTTACCTCCTTTTCTAATGCGGTCAACAACAAAACCCTCACGCAACACTACTGCCATCATTTCCAATGAGCTAACTAAACCTAAAATCCTTAAATATTTATTTTATATTAAAATTATACAATTGAAGATAAGTTATTTAATATTTTATCAATTCAATTCTTTTCGATCAATACGTGTACACAAAGACTTTATATTTACAATTCTATTTAATTTTAATCAATGTGTAAATACATTAAATTCATTTCTTGTCGTTAATTCATTTTTCATCAATTTTTTTTAACGATTCATCCATCAATTTTTAATGATGATGTTGTCATTGTTGATAACATCACTTTTAACATCATAATAACATAAGAGTTTTTTAATATAATTTTTTATATTTTTTTATTATGATATCTAATAAAAAGATTGACAATCATTATCTGTTTGTTTTCAACTTCTAAAATTTAAAAAGTTGTTTAGCTAATTATATACTAAAATATTTTAAGATTTTACATTAAAAGTTATATCAAAATATTTACATTGTAAATTATATAATTTCTTGAAAAATGTAAACATCACCTAACTTAATTTTACTTCTACTCATTTGGCTAAATATTTTTCACTATGTACTGTAATTTTTCATTATACATTACAATGATTTATAGTAACATTTATCAAATAATTTTAATATTTTATATTAAAAATTATATCAAAGTACTTACGTCTAAATCATGTAATTTCTATAAAAACGTAAATTTCATCAAACCTAATTCTTCGTCTGTGATAAATGCTTACAGCAAAATTTTTTAAAAAAATATTATATTGAAAGAAAAAAAACCAAACAAACAAGAGACGTACACGTGTGCACGCGGCATGCAAAAAATGCCTGCTGGCCTGGGTCGGACGTATGCGCACGTCTTTCTCTGTTGATTTATTACAAATCTGCCGTTTTCTGTGTAGTATGCAACAACGGTCCAACCAGATATCTCCTTTCTATCACTGTAGTTGTATTTATTTACGTGATAAAATTAAATAAGGTAAAATTATTTTAAAAAAAAAATTATACGAGAAAAGTATTTTGATATGATTTTTTAACGTAAAATGTTAAAGTTATTTAGTAACCGTAGAATACTATAATATATACTGAAAAATAGAGATACATGATTATTTGATAATAAGATGTTTTAATTTCAAACACTACGAAGAAATGAGAGTTAAGTTTTGTTATCAAATAAAGTTAAACTTTACGGTGAATTATGATATAAAAATATGTATACAAAAATTTGTATAATAACGATAATACATAAGAATTTTTGTAGAGTAAAGAATTAAAATTGAAAGATTGTTATCAAACAAGGCCCATACGTGTAAGATTTAAATTTTGAAAGAAATCAAAACGCCAAAAAAAAAAAAAAAAAATAGCAGCACCCACCTAAGAACAGAACAATGGTTATGTTTGAGAATGAATTACTTTAACTTCTTGTAAATTTCAAATGTTATATAAATTTCTATAGAAAAAATCTAATATCACAATTTACTATATAATTCTAACATCGTTTATAAAATTATTGTAAATTTCAGTTCACTGCAATTGTTGAAATGTTAAAACAACTCTGTTACCAAAAGAGGCCGATATATCATTCCTGGGCAACTTGTTAAAGGGCAATCAATGGATTGGAGGAGGTGCATACGTTGTGAAATGGGATTGGGCTTTCCACCAACACACTACCTATAAATGACCACCACCTCTTCTTCCACCTGTGTATCTGTGGCACTGATCACAACACATCCACGGTAGAAGAGAAGAGAAGAGAAGAGAAGAGAAGAGAGGGAGTGATCAATCCACGTGAATAGTGTATTACTGGTTGCACAGATGCTTCTGCATCTTATGCTCACAAGTGTTCTCCACCTCTTCTGTGTGCCCTTGTTGAATCTGTTCTCCCTCTTGTGTGCCAAGCTGTCCATGGCCTTTGGCCAATTCATGGCTGCTGCTGGCCGGAGGCTGCCTCTTCCTCCTGGTTCCATGGGCTGGCCTTACATAGGGGAGACGTTTCGGCTCTACTCCACCAATCCAATCGACTTCTTCGCGCTCAAACAGACGAGGTCCGTCTGTCTTTCTGTTTGTCTATCCATCTGTCTGTCTATCTGTTTGTCTATCCATCTGTCTATCTGTTTGTCCATCTGCTGCCCTTTTTTTAGTACACATACAATGATTAAAAAAAAGAGGGAAGAAGATGTACAACAAGAGGAAGTGGATAAATTATATAGCTAGGTTGGCTTCAGGGAATTGTTTGGTTCTGATCACCTGGGCGTGGGTGTTGCAGATATGGGTCGGTGTTCAAGACCCACATACTGGGATGCCCATGTGTGGTGGTGTCCAGTCCAGAGGCTGCCAGGCTTGTTTTGGTGACAAAGGCACACCTGTTCAGGCCCACCTTCCCGGCAAGCAAGGAGAGGATGCTGGGGAAGCAGGCCATCTTTTTCCAGCATGGTGACTACCATGCCAAGTTAAGGAGATTGGTGCTAAGGGCCTTCACCCCAGATTCCATCAGGTCTAAGGTTGGAAGCATCGAAGAGATTGTGATCGGCGCACTTGGGTTATGGGATGGACATGACATGAACACCTATCAAGAGATGAAGACGGTGAGCTCAGCCAACTACTGCTTGTGGTCACTCTGTTTTCACTCCTACTAACTGGCTACTTCAATTCAAACAGCATTGTCCATCATAGACTTGGATTTGATCTAATGAGTAGCAGAAAACCAGTGGAAATTTACAAACTAGCCATTGTGTGCTTCCCACATAGGATGACTTGTATTTTATATTTGTAGTAGTTGATAGGAGGATTTCAGGACCATCCACCAACTTGAAATGCCAAAAATGATTAGATTATTTTTGCGCAAAAAGTTTTGACAATCTTTGGTGAATCTGACATTCAAACTGCTCTGCTATTTCAGTATGCATTTAACGTGGCACTGCTTTCTATATTTGAGAAAGATGAACTAACCTGCATAGAGAAGATGAAGAGCTGCTACTACACCATGGAGAAGGGGTATAATTCCATGCCAATCAACCTTCCTGGAACTCTTTTTAGCAAGGCGATGAAGGCAAGGCAGCAGCTGGGTCAGATCTTTTCCAGTATCCTGTCCTCAAGGAGGGTGAGGGAAATTGCAGCCAATGATCTTCTTGGATCATTTATGGAACAGGAGTCCCTCACGGATGAACAGATAGCAGATAACATTATTGGAGTTATATTTGCTGCAAGAGATACGACAGCAAGTGTCCTTACATGGATTGTGAAGTATCTTGGAGACAACCCTTCATTCCTGCAAGCCGTCACAGTAAGGAATTCAGCATGAATCTTTAGAATTTTCTCAAAATATCAACAAACTATAATCGATTAGTTAGTCAAGGATAACGAAATTTGTAGCTAGTTTTAAGATTCAAAATTTGACAAATACAAAAAAAAACAGTCATAAAAAAAAGGTACCTCAAAATGTTTCTTTCTTTTGTTTAACCTTTTCCTAGGAAGAACAAGAAGAGATAATGAATGACAACAAAGTCAGAGACAAGCCGCTGACCTGGGAAGATACAAAAAAGATGTCATTTACTTCAAGGGTGATCCAGGAGACCATGAGAATGGCCTCAGTCCTCACATTTACCTACAGAGAAGCAGTGGAAGATGTAGAATATGAAGGTGAGTGTTCCACCACAGCACTTTTGGCCAGTGGAGATGGAATTCTGGTTTTTTGCAGCTTAGGTGACAACTTATCTTCTCCACAATCTCTTCTTAGGTTACCTGATTCCAAAAGGGTGGAAAGTCATGCCACTATTTAGAAATATTCATCACAATCCAGACAACTTCACCGATCCGGAAAAGTTCGATCCCTCAAGATTTGAGGTATGAAAAAAGAGCAAAACAGAAACATGAAATTTTTTTTTTCTCAAGCTTCGTGCAATATGAAAATATGGAGCCAAACGGTTCAATTTTCTGGGGTTGGTTACTTCGTTTTTATAACATCAATTTTCTTACCTTCTTTTGAAATACCTCTACAAATAATGGACAAAGTAATTAATCTTTCACTCTGCAATGAAGTGACTTGGGATTAATCCAAGTAAAAACATTGGCATAGTTAAAAAACTTTGAAATTGGAAACACTTGATATAAATTGATTATGCATGCAATACTGATTATCGTATTATTCCTAAGAATTTGAAAATTTCGGTGATAATATATATTTTCTTTCTCATTACCCTCAAGTCAATAGACTGAACTGTAATTTCTTTTTACAAAAGGTTGCTCCAAAGCCTAGAGCCTTCATGCCATTTGGAAATGGTATCCACTCATGCCCTGGGAATGAACTTGCAAAGCTGGAGATGTTGATCCTGCTCCACCATCTGACTACAAAATACAGGTAAAACAACCATCATTACAGAAATTAATTGTAATAATTTGGCTGGTTAATACTAATGGTATTCATGGCTCTCACTAGGATTTGAATCTTGGTGAATGCAAAAACTACGATGATCAAAAAAACAACTAAACTTTGCTTGTGAAGGTTCATGCCTTCATGGTTGGTCCTAAATCTGGACAGAGAAGGAGGGTCAACATTAACTAAATAGTTAACCATAATAACTTATTAATCCCTTTTGAATATGAATCTTAAAGACAGTTCATTGAAACATAACCTTTTTGGCAAATTGTTGTGTCAAACCTAGGGTGCAATGAAAACAAATAAGAGAAAACTATTGCACACCTTAAATGTAGTGTTCTTAAGTTAGGGGTTCTACATTAAATTATAAAAAAGTTAGTCCAAAGCACAAAAATTATAAAATTAAATAAGTGAAAAAATGAAATTAGTAATAAGAAGTAAGAGTTTTAAAAACATATGATTTATATTAAGTAGTAATGGTAAACTATAGAGGATGTTATTCATAGAATTGAAATAGGATAAATGAAGTGGAGAAATACTTCAAAGTATTATGTGATAAGAGAATACCCTTAAAATTAAAAGGAAAATTCTACAGAACTACTATTCACATAGTTATACTTTATTGTTTAAAATACTGATCTGTAAAACATGACTATATGCCAAAAACTAGAATTTTAGATGGATGAGTTGCAATATTATAAGGGATAATCTAAAAAATGATTTTAATAGAAATAGAATAGAAATTGTAACAATTAAAGAAAAGATGACAGGAAATCAGCTTAAAACTACTTAGGAATTATGATAAAAGATTTAAATTTATGTAATATAACTGAAGATTTGATCATAGATATAAAGATACAAAAGAAAAGGATTTATACGGTCAACCCCATGTTGTGGGACTATAACTGGAATTATCGTTATTGCATTAAAAAAGAACTACTATCAAGAAGCATGTGCTTCCCTTATTTGTGGCGGCATAAAGTCACAAAATATTCTACATAGAATTGGAAGTTTGGAAAGTTTTTGTTGATAAGATTATGTATGCAATCACTTTTCTCATGATTGATTTTCTTTTCTTTTTCAGGTGGTCATTGTTGGGTCCTAAAGGTGGGATCCAGTTTGGTCCCTTTGTTCTTCCCATGGAAGGTCTACCAACCAGATTCTTTAGAAGAGATTTAAAGTGACACCTTATAAACCTGTAGGCATGAATGCAAGAATAAATTTGTCCAACAAGAAAAGGATTTCAGAATTCTATCGTACATCAGTGCCACACGCAATTGCAACCAAAGAATTACCTACAAAATGGAATACGGGAAGTGATGAAAACCAACTTCAGAGAAATAATCGCAGAATAAATTGAGAAAAAAACGAATCAGAGATTGTTGTTTACGTCAAAATCTACATAAATAAGTCAATATCCGACCAGGCAACTAGCAATTCAGTTCATTATATCGGTATCGTCCCCAACGTGCTGATCACCAAAGCAAAAGTTGCAACACTTTTGAGCCATCTTCTGGCACCCTAACATTGTTTGACTCTACAAAATCCAAATAGAACATCAGTTCCCTTGTCTTCCACCCTGTCAAAGTAAAATATACTCCAACCACAAACGCCTCATAAAAACAGGCATCTCATTAAAGATGTCAACAAAAGAAATCCCAATGGCTTTGTGGTGCGGCACTCTGTAAGCTTATTCGACTTTTCCCAATTCAAACAGTTAAGTAAGACATCAACATGCTACAAAATGCACATGTACACCCGCCCATGCGACAATGGTCCCCCCGCAATGAGTGTGTATTGCAGTGTGCGTACTTTAAACGCAAAAGCAACCGACAGGTGAAAACGAATAAAGACGACACGGAGATGGGGAGTACGACACCTGCTATACATTAAGCAATCCCCTCTGCAGCATTTCGTCGAACAGCTTGAATGCGAGGAAAGCAGGCGCATGGCAAACCAAGGGGGGCACGAGTGGGAAGGCCCACACGATGAGTACATAGCCTTGTCAATGATACAGAGATCAAATAATCCAACGTTAGTAATGCAAATACCATTATGGTTTTGACATGGGGGTGGACTCTCAGCTCTCTCTTTGTCAATCTTTTAGAATGAGTTCTCATAGGACGTTGATCTATGACAAGTGATGTTAGAGTCAGTGCAGTTTAAATTAAGAAAAAACTTCAAAGTCAAATCTTAGGTTATGCCAAAAGCTTACTCGTCAAAAGGAGTGACTTGAGAGTCAAAGGAGCACTTAAATTCTCGAGGTAGGCCACTAACGAGGATGTTGATACAAGAAGTATGGCAAGCATTGATACAGACTATTTAAGTATGAAACTAAAAAGTCTCACATTGGTAATATAAACATCATTGTAGAGTGTATTTAAGGATAATTTTTTTTAATTCTAAAAGTTGAATAGAATTGAAGTTAAAATTAATTTTATTAGTAATAAAAGTTTATATATTAAAATTCGTATAGTAATAATAATAATATAAATGATTTAAAAGTTTTAAAAAATTGCTCATAAATGCATCCGTAGATAAGTTTTCTTATTATAATGGTATAAGACACTAGACGTCAATAATTTTGAAATTATAATTTTAAGATAATTCTTTTAAGTTTTTAACACGAGATCATGAACTTTAGTGGAAAACTTTTTAACTACTGAGATATTACTTTAATGATACAGAATCCAACAAACAATCACACAGTTCTCATCCAGCATAGCTACACCCAAAACAACAATTCAAATGATAGAATCGTAAATCTTAGGCACTGTTTATGATCCATTTTTTGTTATTCCCATGATCGTTCTTATTATCACGATGACGTAGAGATTTCTTAATTCACTCTTTTCATAATTTTTTATCATATTCTTCGATCGCATTAACATTCTTGTATTTTAAATAATTATATTTTTTATTTTAATTAAATTACAAAACAAATACCAACACAACAAATGTCAAACTTACCATCGACATTTCAACTCTACGATAAAAGCCGCTCCCAACTAAGCGTGACTTTATATCCTTTAAATTTCTTCTTTCTTGGTAATTTCGAATTAAATATTTTTGAATTTTCTTTTCCTTCTTCTGTTCCAATTAATTATCTTCTGTTAATTGACACGGTTTTTTGATCTACCGAGAATAAGACTTCTCTTATCTTATCTTTAATTGATATAACTCACACTCCTGTTATTAATAAAATTATTTTTTACCTTATCCCTTATAATATTACAACTTATTACATCTTTAATTTTACCTTTAACTCATCCTTTTTCATAATTTAATTCAATTCAACCAAATAGGACCATAAAAGAAAAAAAGATAAAATTGAACATATTTTGCAGGCCTAAACCTGAGATGTACAATCACAAGCTAGAACACACCAACAGCTTTCTTTTAAATTTCCTTTGTTTAATTTCAATACAAATAGAGAGCTTTGCAATGGCATGCACCGAATTGCTTGGATGGCAAATATATTACATATGTCAGGGCTCAGCTGACGCTCCACCAAATCTATTTTCTGATTCAAGGAGTTGAATTTTGTTTCGGTGCATTGCGAGGAGTTGCTAGTCAGAAGCAACGATTAAGTGGCTGGCCACTGACGACTGAATCGGAGATTGCACAGAATCGATTCTTTTAGGAGCCACTGGTTTTGCATTCAGCATTCTATGCGCAACCGTCTCAACTCTGTATGGAAAGTAGGGCTGGAAACAAGGGTTCTACGTGCTATGCACAGAATCGATTCTTTTAGGAGCCACTGGTTTTGCATTCAGCATTCTATGCGCAACCGTCTCAACTCTGTATGGAAAGTAGGGCTGGAAACAAGGGTTCTACGTGCTAAGGTCCTAATGTCTTCCCTAGAACAATCTCGAGATATGCGAACAAGTTCCCACAACGCACCCTCGCTCATCATGTCCTTTGTATTCACTTCTGATGATTGTAAAAATCAACATGTTATGGAAATTCACGAAATGATGATGACGATGATGATTTAATTTGGTTATAAGAAGAATGGCCAAATGCAAACTCACCATGTTGGGCCAAGTGGCATAGTGCAAGCTCAATGTGGCGTCGTATTGGTGACACTTCATTGTTAGCATTTTTTATGATCCATGGAAGTGCACCTTCATCGATTAGGAGAGATCTTCCAGTTTTATTTCCTGTTGAATGGCATTATAAGCATCAAATGGTAAGCACGAGCACAATATGGCAGTAGTGTTTATTTACAAAAATATTTCAGCTACATATACAGGTAAATCATCTCTTTTACCCAACACCCCAAGGGTAAGGTGCCATCGAAAAATCACAGTGAAACCACAATGACACTAAATTTCTCAGGCTTTTCAAAGAATACATTTCGCAGAGAGATTACCACTACCATTTGTTTAAGTATATTATTTATGACAGAATAATTTACTTGATCGTTTTTCAGAAGTTGAATTGGGTCTAATAAAAAAAAAAAACAAAGGATCTATATCTTCAATTGTATGACAATTTTCTTCTCCCAAATGTTTCAAACTATTTTTGCAAATATGCTAAATTATCTATTTTCAATATATCCATGTCAACAACCTAATTATAGGGTTATTTAAAGTGTTTTGCGAAATTTTCTACAGATAATATTGCATGTTTTATGGGTGTCTCCAGGGCTTTTCATACAGGTATCTTATGAGGTACTTACGGAAAACAGTTGGATGTAAATCATGGTTCTCATGTTTTCAAAAGTCTTTAGAGGACACGAGCTTCTCCTTCCTCTTCTATCATGTCTCAGCCCTCTTCTAAGATTTCTCCTATCATCTTTGTGTACCTCATGAAGAATATCAAATCAGAGGCTATTTCCCAAGTACTTTGGAAGGCTAAAAGGAGCTACTTCCTTTCCAGTAGTATTTCAAACCATGAGTAGGATCTTAGAAGAAATGAAGAGGTTGGAACACTAGAGGAGAGGCTAGCTTGGGTGGAGTGTTTTGTAGTTGCTTAGGCCGACAGAAAGAGGGAAGGACAAAGGTTGTAGGAGAGGTGGCAGCAGTGTGTTCTGCGATGGGGAGAGGGCATTGGCAGCTATGGCTTTGGGATAGGGAGGAGGATGGCCAACAATATCTAAAGTTTCCCTCTTCCCTCTCTACATCTTTCTTTAAACAACTCTCAAAAATTATGATTAACACTATGTAAGAACACAATAAATGGATGAAAAAAGAGTTGATACATTAACACCAGACAAGACCTCTATAAGTAGATATTACAAAAGGCACAACTAATAACGTAGTATTAAACCCACAACACAATACTAAACCCTATTAGGGAATCCATTTATTTACATATTACTAATAAATGTCACAAAGTCAGTTATCAATATAAGCAGCAATCTGTGCCTCAGTCTTCATTTATGCTTTACCAAATGTAATCATTTTGTATCATCTATTCTAGTCCAGTAAAATAATATTTCTTAAGAAAAAATGCAGTAAAATAATAAAGTTCTGATAAATATTACCTTGAGTTGATGCTCTAGATTCACATTTTGCAAAGTTTGCAATACCACGTGCTACTTGGGCAAGAACATCAGGATGCCCACATCTGACCATTCCCAGCAAAGCCTTAATACCACCTTCTGCTCTCAGTTTTGTCTGTAATTTATCTGAAACATAAAAGAAACATGTAATGCATGTCACCAAAAACATAGGCAAATCTCCTTGCTAGCATCCTTTCTAAGCTTAGCTTTTAAAACACAAAGTAATGACGAATGAATCAGAAGACACAAGATGGAGTTTTTAACTCCTTATGCAAATATGCTTTACTAGTGGTAAGTTGGGGTGGCAGAACAGGTGAAGGTTGTAAACAGGTTAATCTGTCTATGATACAACATGATTATGCCTCAACATGAACCCAAAATAATTAACAAACAAAACAAAAATTTCAACCTGAACATGTCATGATTACAAATAGGTTTGACACAATACAACATGCTTAACCAGTTCATTCTTAAACAAGATGATAAAACATAACCAACCTGTGCAAAGGATTTTATCTATATTTGTTATATTCCATGGTAAAATATACAAACTAGAAAATATATAAAATTAATATAAACATAAAGATGACATTTAAAACTAAGATATAAATCTAATTCATGCCAGCAACCCATATATAAAAACAACAAATAAGGTATATATTAAAAAAAAGGATCATGACCAACAGATTGTAAATGGGTTATAAATGGACTGTACATGTAAACCTGTACACAAACGATTTATTAAACAGGTTGGTGTATCAACCCTTTTATAACTTAAACTCAATTAATGTAAAACGAAACCTATTTATCTAACATGACAGCATGTCCGGTTAACGTATTGGATTAAAGATTGCCACCCTTTAAACGTGTTAACACCGCATTTTAGACTATCAGAAATTTTTCTATGAGGAAAGTTATGTTTACAATGATTTGGGTCATATACAAGGCTCCCTTTCATCAAAGAATAATTAATTTCCAAACATAGATAAGAAGTAACAAAATTCATGACGAAAATAAAGGACGAACCATTGCCACATAGATTAGCTATTGCACCAGCAACCATCCTAAGTGTTTGAGGGTCTTCAGCAACAGCTGCAGTAACAGATAATAAACCGACACCTCCTTGGGCCATTATAAGTTCCTGGTTTGACTCTGTTGGAAGTTATATCAAAAGACATTTAACAAAACAATGCACCATGTCAATTATTTAAAAAATATTATTAAGATGAAAGCAGAGCAGATCATGTATGCATCATCTAGGAAATTAAAAATCAACAACATGTTCAATACCATTCATTGCAAGGTTGGCAATTGCGCCAGCTGCAACTCTCTGTACTGTTTCTTCTTCAGAGTTTCTAAGGAGCATCAATAAAGAAGTAAGCCCCCCCGCTTCTACAATCTTTTCCTGGTTAGCTTCTGAATTAAACAAAAAAGTAAGAAAGCATTAAAGAAAAAAAACAAAGTATTACACAAGAAAGCTGGTAGAAATTAAAATGATTGTGCAATTAACAATGTAAGGATGCCCTGAACGAGTATCAAGAAAACATAGATCTCAATATACAGATCCAGAACTTTGTATGGCAAACAAATATATTTTTTGGAGTGGTCACACATTAATATTTTTCTCCAGCAATTACAGCCTTAACTGCTGAATTAACATTCAGTATAACAAAAAATCAAAGCCCAATGTCTTGTCACATTTTGTTTAATATCCTGCAAGGAGAAATAATGTCCTAGGGATTTCTTCAAAGAAAAATGAAGTCATGAATGGCAAATTTACCTTCAGCTGCAAGGTTGGCCACCACTTTAACAGCATGAATCTGAACATCACTATCCTCTGATTCAAGTAATGACAAGATTTTTTGCAATCCAACTGTCAAATGGAAAGGACAGGGAAGGTACATAAAATTTATTAATTATAATAATCACACGACTAATAAAATTTGTACAAGAAATGGTAACCTTGTTCAAAAAGTTTCGCAAAGGAAGCATTTTGACCATTTCGAGAATCTCCAAGTTGACTGTGCCTGATTTGTGCCATGACAGAGTCTAAACCGGGGAAAACTTTTGCATTTCCACCTCTGTCAAGACTCCTCCTAGTCTACAACAGACAAACACTCATTCATGTGAGGATAAATGCTGGCAAAAAAGTGACAGCATAATGAGTGGTTACATTGCAAGTGTTTGTTGTAATTTGAGCAGAGCATAAATGCAGACAAAAATGTAAATAAGTTAGAGACGAAATAATATGTTTGACTATCCCACAAATCAAGTGAAATAAAAATTCATAAGAAAATAAATTATAACCAATATATTGAAAATACAATCAAGATTTTAGCTCAAACCGAAAATGTACCTCATCAGCTTCAAAGCTCAACTGCAATAACTGGCTTCTCAACATAGCAATCTCTTCTTCAAGTTTCTCCTTTTGATAGGCTTCATCCTCTAGCAGTTTACGTAGTTTAAATATCTCAGTATTTGAAGCAATCTAAAAGGAAACCAAAAGGTAAGACTTAATGAATATATCCAAAGCATCATATGAGATTATAATGGAATAACATTCAGAAAGTAATGTGCTTCTGTACCTCTGTCTTTTTCAACTGTGCTACTTGACTCTTAAGAATGTTCACCTCCTGCTCTGCAGATTGCCTGGTGCTGGTTTCATTATTAAGCAAATCTCTTAGCCCCACGAGCTCTTCTAAGGTACATGATGGAACCTACAACAATTATAGTGGATTGATCATTTTCAAGTAAAAAAATAAAAATGAAGCCAATAGTTAATATTTATCAATTCATGGTAAATCGTACCACATGATTTAATCATCAACGTCAGATTAATCAAATACTACCCTTAAATGACAAATAAAATATCATTGTATGTTGGATGATTTCAGTGCATTATTTCACTCACTGACACTCCTGAGTCATGGCCCTATTGCATACTAAAACCAAATGACATACAATAAAATACAACAATTAAGGACATTAGATTGGGATTGGTAATTGAGCTCACCTTGATGTATCAGACAACATCATACTCATGGAATATCTAATGAAAGGACATCATGTTTGAGTTGATCAAATGTAAACATTTAATCACATTGTGACTGATAAATTTGATAAAACATTCCTTCCTAGAATAGCACTACGTACCTCTGCACCACCCAATTTGCTTGATATTTCATCACTTTCAGCCTTGATCCCAACATTGCTGCAATTTTCTTGATTCATCTTCCATTGTTCCTCAAGCTTTTTGAATGATTCCATGTAATCATTTTGGTACTTTACTCTCTCATTCTAGAAAAACAGATATTAGTGATGCGTCATTAAAAAAATTCACTAGGAAAATGCAAAAAATATTAGGATTTACATTTACAAATTACAAATGCAATTTTGTTAATGTATCATCACACTATATGAAAATAACTACCTTTAACTATAAAATAATGAACAAGAAAATTTTTCTACAACACAATTTTCAGATAGAAAAGAATTTTAAAATAGAAATTCAAGCAAGAAAAGAACTAAATTACTGCAAACTAAACTAGCACATCCATTTGCTCAAGGTCACCTTCTTTTGAGCTGTGCAAAACCAACAAATAGTCCAATGGATTCAGATAGGAATCTTCATAGGGTTCAAATGCTGATAAAAAACATACGTAAACATGTAGATGGCACCTAAATAGTCTTGCTAGGAAACCAAATTCATGAGTACATCAGCTTTCGGTCTTGCCCACTACTTGACAACATATCAAGCAGCATGTAGCTATTTTAGCTAAATACTCATCACACATGATACATGAGATTAAAAGCAGAGAATGATCAAAAATTACATAATTCGAAATAGTGAAAAATGATTTAAAATTATATGATTTAGCAATAGATCTAGCTAGAGATTGAAATAAATGGAAAGAAAGAATTCATATAGCTGACCCTATTTGGTTTGATAAAGGTATTCATTGTTGTTGTATTATTATTTTTTAAAATATTTATAAAAGGATAACACTTGCAAAAAAATCTTCCAAGGTAGCATATACTTAATGTAGATGACTGTTACCTTTTTTATTTTTTTTATCAACTTTATGTTTCAAACACAGAGTTATATGATTCAGACCATAACTCAGGGGCTGAACCATAAAGTTTACCCAGGATCAAAAGTTTCTTAGTGCCGAGAGTTGATAAACTCTATGATCAAAATTGGTGCAACCACCAAGTTCACGTACAACTCAAAACTCTCCCCAATTACCATATAGCATGTGTCAAATTTCTTGATGTACTCTTTTACTTTTGGAATCTTATCACCCAAACATAACTACCTGTGAAGTCATCTTTTTGAATCTGTACAATTCTATACACTTCTCTTCAGAAGAACTCCATAAATTGTGTGAAGGCCATTTGCACAATACTTTTATATTGTGTGAAGGCCATTTGCAAATTTTCGTCTTCAATTCACTTAAGGTGAATGTACATCCCAATCTAATTATATGTGATTTTCCATCATAATAATCCACATGTTTCCACTTACTAGAAGATCACCATTCAAATAAACTACCGTAGGATTGTAGGGATAATTGACATTTTCAACAACAAAAAATTACCAATAGACAAGCTTGTATTAAAAAAATTAATTAAAAAACAATGTATGTCCAATTACAAGATTGTGCATGATATATGCTACAAAATATCATGAAAATTAAGTAAATATCTCTAAAATATTCCAATAGATCAACATATGTATATTTCAAATAACAACGTCCATACTCACAATTATTCAAAACTAAATCATAAGTTAGAAACAAATTTCGATCCTAGCTAAACTCGGTGGTTCAACCATCAAGGCATGCCCAGAATCCTACTACTTGGTGATTGAACTATCGAGTTCATTAAAAAAAAAATTAAAAAAAAGATAATGGTCTTCTACAGTAAGTAGGTCTACTTTGGAAGATATTCTAGCAAGGGGCCTACTTTGATAAATATTTTTAAAAATGCCTATCTAAGGATCTGAGAGTATTTTAGAGGGCCAAAGCATAGTTAATATTCAAATCATGTGTCATTGACAATCATGCACATGTCCAACGTCATTCCTAGGCCCCTTGCTAGAATGTTTCATCAGAGTAGAAACTTTATCACTACGATGACCTATGTTGAAGGTTGAGCATTTAAATGTTCAAGGGTTACCATTGATTCGTTAAGGCTTCTATTATCAACATCATCGAAACAATTGCTCTATGCTAATGTTTTGCAGTGGATGTGCCATCTAAGGTTCGACACTTTGAAGATGATGCCTTCCAAAGATCAGCACTTTGTCAACAATGCACTCCAAATGTAAGCTGGTGTTTAGTTTTATTAACTGGGCTGCACAAACGAGGATCTGATTACCCATGATAGAGTTATTGATCAAATAACTTTGATAAACCAATATTGATTATATTTTTGTATCTTGAGTTTAAATATACAGCATAAAAAGAATTTCCCATTCAGATAACAGAACAATTTCCTCTTGTCAATCTCATAGTGAAACAAATAAGCAAAATAGTTTAATTAAACTGTTGCTGTCTAATTGAAAATGTCCATAAAGTTGAAGCCATTGGTGCAACTATGAAGTTCTAGACTTCTAGTGTCATGAAAATAAAGCAAATGGATACACAAAGACACATACCTCCAAAGCAATCTGACAGCCCCTTTCAGCCTCAGCAACACGACATTGGGCATCCTCTCTTATTCTTACAATATCATCCTCGTATTCTTTCCTTTGCCTTTCGTTCTCAGCAACAAGCTTATCTAGTTCTATATCAAGCCTTCTGCACAGGCTTTTATAATCAAATTCCTCTTTTAGTTTCACCATGTTCTCCACCTTCATTGCCTTTGATGGACAAATATAGGATATCACTACAATTACAAGGAAATATCCTTACAAAATATGCAACTTCCTTGTTCAAAAGCAAATTGAGTACTAGGAAGAAAATTCAAAACACAGTAATAGCAGATCACGCTCCCTAAATTCATCCAGTAACAAAAGGTTTCAAAGCAAGCTAAAAGTCACAAATATCCTGATCGATTTGAAAATCACAGCAAACAACAATAATCCAAGCCATAATCTCACTATGTGAGGTTGCCCACATGAATACTTTTCTCCTAAATATTTCTATCTATTATCAAATTTTCAATCAAATTACGTAGCACTAAAGGAATTTTAAATCTAAATCGTGTGTAATATAACCTAAATGTGTAATATAATTTTCAATTAAATTATCATAATTTGTCTCAACAAAAAATGAGTATTTTTGTGTAATCTAAATCTTGAAGCATGAAATTGCATACTTTTGGAATTTTAATAGGCATATGGGTTGTACAAATTAACTGATCCTTGCTTGTTGAGATATATTGATAAACCAATGGATTTGAGATCAAAAGGCATTACTTCGCTTTCAATAGTCCAAGCAACTTTGTCACTTTTGTGTACACATCAAACACCGGACTTGTTTGCAAGTACTTGTTCAGAAGCACTAATTGTTTGCAACTTGCATTTTTTCCTAACATTTTCTTGAATGTTATCTTTTAAATTGATTGTGAAGCATTTGGGCAAAGTACAATCATTTTGTAGAGAAGAAGGGAATGAGATAAGCATATTATGATATAGAGTACAATCCCCTAGATATAGGAGAACTAGAACTTACCTACATGTTGTCGATTACTTAACCTAGAAGTAACCTAATCATCATTTACATAATGATCTATTTATTCTAACACTTTTTTATGGATTTTTCACATCATTCTTCCTTTTTCTATATGGTGATCTATAGAGAAAACTACATTATTAATGGAGTTTCCAAAAAAGAATGATGAATGGAAAAGTTTAGGTTGGACTGTGCTATCTCTTAAAAAAAACTTAAAAGAAAATATTGTTCAAGAAATTAACAGTTTTTTCATTATAAATTATTTTTCCACATCCAATGTAACTGCCACGTTACTTATGATATTTGAACTGTGAATTTTATTAGCAATTGACAATTATTTCAATTCTACTTAAGCACTTTTAAAAGGTAATCTGAATTTTTTGAGCAATGGTAAATATTATTAAAAACCAAAAATAGGAGAGAGGTTCAGTGGAAGAGAGGAAAATGGTTTCCAAGACAGGTGACTAGTGGGCCAAAATTGTCAAGAAATGCATGGACAGCTGTGTCATCAAGAGTTCCATCACCATGACTACTACCTGAGCATTCCACTACCTTGCCAAAAACCTCACGTTTCCACCTTGCAACAGCATGTGGATAGGTTCCCAATGGTTATGCAGCTCGTTCCCACCCATCCATACTGCCAAATGGGATAAGGATCATCCTCATCAACATGAGCACATTCATACCATTTTTGGATGTCCATCTCAATGCCATGTAATTCAATCACGGTCACTGGCACATTCTCAGCCTCCACACATAATGAATCAAGGCTTTAGGCTTCCCCTACTTGGCCCATGCAAAGCCACGATAAGAACCAAAAGGGACAACAATACGTTGCATAGCCTTTTCCACCCATAATCCCATCAGTAACCAGTATATTGCAACCCTGATATGGTTGGATGATCTACAATCATCATTCTTGTGAGTCGATAAAATGAATCGGTGGTGCTTTCAACAAAGGAAGTGCTTTGATATTATCTTTTGATTATTTATGTAGTTGAATATTATTTAGGAAATAATATAACTAAAATATACATTGTGAGAATAAATGATATATTAATGTTATATAGGTAGCACACATTTAGTCTCAATTAGTTACAGTTGTTTTATCCTTAGCCTCTATATATAAAGGTTTTATGTTTATTAATGAAATTAATTCACTTCTACCTATCTTTTGTGTTCCAATATGATATCAAAACTTATGTTTTACGAGTCTAAAAAATACAAAAAATCTAGGTAGGAAGGAGGGAAAACCTTAGTTACGACCCTCCTAACCACCGCAGTCCTATCTATGCCTCCACCCAATTTTTTCCCAACCACTACCACCCATTCAAGCTGTCATGTCCAATCCCTCCCTTGTTGTCTGCCTAGTTTTTCTGCTACCACCAACACTGCCAACCTCCTTACACTAGCTAGCTCTCTCTCCACCAACCCCTCTTCCCACTTCTGATCCAACCATCACCAGAAAATCTTGCTGTCAGAACCACTCACCACCACTATTTCCCAAGCCTGTAGCCTGGCCCGACTCATCCCAAGCCTTCTGCCTGGTCATCTGGCCTCCTTTTTTAGGGCAAACCAGTTCCTGCTGCCGTCCTAGGGTTGGTGGCTACAACTTCCTACCATGGCAAACCATGCTACTGGCCTTTCTTTAACCAACCAATGTATTAGACTTGGAAACTGGATTTTGCAGCACAACTGGGGGTGGAACACATCTCTCCACCTTTTTTTGTTCACTGGAATTTCCAAGGAACATTCGATGGTCTATCTCCACTATCCAGGAAATTTTTTCTCTTCAGCTGCTTTCCATCTCCTATTACTCTGAGTTCGCCAATTTTTGTCTTCTAGAGACGAACGAGTTGCAAATAAATGGGAAGGAGAAGAGAAGGAAAAGAAAATAAAAAAAGGAAAAAAGAAAAGAAAAGGCAGAGGGAAAGAGGTAAAAAGAAAGAAAAAGAAAAAAGGGAGAAAGGAGGAGAGAGAGAGAGAGAGAAATGTGTTAAAAAAATTTTAAAAATATGATGGAAATAAAAAAACTGAGGGTAGATCGTATCTATCCATCTACTTTTCGAGGATAGACCACATTTGTCTATGTGTTTTACTATCTCCACAAGATTGGAGGTTCTCCAATGTTGCTGCCTCCACACAATCAAAAGTTCTCTACCACTATTGTCTCTTAATTATCAAAGGTTCACTACTATTCTCTTTTACTGCTACAACTACTGCTACTACAGATACTGATCTTTATATCTATCCATATATCTGCTATATTTAAGTAGTTGAGTTTATTAAGTCTATTGTGTAACTAAATTTATTACAAATTGAATACTCCAGCTTTAGGGGGAGTATGAGAATAAATACGTATTAGGATTATATCAGTAGTGTTGGTTTAGTTTCACTGGTTAAAGTTATATCTCTTTTATATAACCTCTATATACAAAGACTTTATATTTGTTAATGAAATTAATTCACTTCTACCTATCTCTTGAGTTTCAAAATACATAACTATTGTAGAATATTTATAAATATATGTAATATATGCACGATAAATTAAAAAATGAGTATTTAAATGGACTCCCTAAGCACCTTGGCACTCAAATACAATGGTTTGAAATAAGGACTATAATTCAAAAGGTGCAAGTGGCTAATAACATCAAATAGTAGGTGAATCAAAATCCTATCTTTAAACTGGAAGCATTTTGGGATACATACCCTCTGTCCAAACATTATGGTACTGGCGGTCTCTCCTCTATGCCTTGGAGATGGCCCAATTGTCACGACAAGTGATGTTCTTGCAGTTCCTGTCAGAGATTCAATAAGAGGTTAGAGTCTTGAGTGTGAGAACTATGAGATACAGTTTATTAGCAAGACAAAGCACATATAGGAAGCCAATAAGGAAATTATAATAACACATGATATAAGAAAGCCATTAAATGTGCCTGTTTGCTTTCCTTAAGAACCTAAAGATCAAGTCCCTTGCAGTAGAAATTCATGCAATAAAGGAAATCAAATATGCCAAGAAGAAAATTAAAAAATGACAAGAAGTAAGCATGTTTGTTATCCTTTATTTCCTGTACATAGACAGTATATGACTCAGACTTTTAAGTTCAGAATATTCTATCACAGATTACAGCAGGGGATATCCATGCAACAACAAATGTAGCTTCTCCACTAAGCTATTGGATTATCATCAATAAATTAAGATTAGATGTAACCATTGGAATCAAGCTAAACTTCCTTTTTGAATAATTTAGACCGGAACCATGGACCATATAACTAGAATCTGATATTATGATAACAAAATCAAATGTGTCACAAAAGGATATTTCAAGAATGCATGCAACATAAATTACAGATGCTTGTAGCCGTAACACATAAATCACCCAAACAACAAAACATTACATTTCAAATGACTGGATTATATCACAATTCATAAAGTATGACCACAATAAACCAAGGTGTTTTCTCTTCTTTCAATTGATTCAGCATGGAGGTGAACATCAAGTTGCCTACCACTTCTGGCCCACCATCATATAGTCATTTTCCATCATTGGATTTGGATTGCTTGATCAAATGTAGATCATTAGAAAAATGATAACATGCTGGAAGATTTGGAACTTTTATGAATTATCTGAAAAGCATATTAGGTTAAAGATCAATATTTAGATTTCATATCAATAGGTTGTAGATGTAATACGTGAAATATCTTATGTGCTACAAGGAGATTATTTTCTTTATTTAAATTAGCCTTGACATGCAGATATGCCTGTTCAATCAACAATAATATTGATTATTATCTAGACATTTAAAAAGTAAAAAATTAGCAATAAAATGATAATGGTCAAAGCCAACAACACTAGCGTATGCATATTGTCCATTTGGAAATGCATACTAACCACCAAATGAATCTCGAAGCAATCTAGTAAGCTTTGAATCACGAACTGGCACATGTGGACTATTTTCAGCTAGTGCATTAATGCATTTTCCCAAAGCACTCAGTGAAAGATTGATAGACTTGGCTTCTTCCATTGTATGACCCTCACTGCCTGTGGAAAAGATGAAATAGCTTCTTTCAATGGGAAACATGATTTTAATGAATATAGAAAACAAGTACTAAATGTCAAAGGAAAGCCCCCATCAAGACAAAAATAAAGAAAATAAAAACAGTAACAAGAATCAAAGAAACAAAAAAGAAAAACAAATAAGGGCTTCATCCAAGCAATAAAACTACCCAGCATTACTTGCAATTAAGTAGCAAGAATTCACCAGTTTCCTATCAGACATTGCTTCACCAAAAATAGCAAATGTGTCAAACCTAAAAAAGCATTTGGAAATAATGCGAAAAGATTCTATTTTTGATTAAAATTGCAAAGATAGGATAAAGTGAAAGGTAAGTATGGTAAAAGGACCATTTGATTGAACTCAATAACTGGTTACAAGGTAAGTATATCAGCTACCATACCTTTGAAAATTTTGTGGTTTCTTTCAAGCCATTTATGCCACTGAATAATGCAAGAAAAGAATGACTAAATGCACTGTTGTGCCTATCTCTACAACTCACCCAGGAAGCATTGACATGATTTAGGGATTTGGATATGATACAATTTGAATTCAAGGAATAGATAATTTTCTTAAATTTAGGAACATTAAATAAATACTATATTTAAATATAAAAATTTAAAATAACACATTCAAATGTCATAAAATAGGCATATAAATCATACATGACATGATACCATACCAGTAAAATTTGCATACAAATTATCAAAGAAGTTACCTTATATTTTTTTAGTAACATGTAACTAAAAAACACATATCATAACACATCCATATTGTGTTCTTACCAAAAAGACCCTAAACACGAAACGTGGTATGTGAAAAAAATTCTAGAGATCGTAAGTATATGGCATCCAACATGTGTTGGGTGTGGATGTTTCACATATTTAGAAGAATCCATACTTCCTAGCAACTCTCTATAAAAAGTGCACAATGAATGAAGTGCAAGATGAAGTTCTCAACTTTCAAGTTTCATCTCTGTGCACTCCAAGACTGCCAAGAAGAAACTCAGACATTTCAACTTATCCCATCCAATAAACTTCACCACATTCTTATTCAAAAAATAACTCTTGTGGACCAGCTCAAGAAATAATTTTCTAATCAAGTGAAAGCCATCCTAAACCATGAAAACCTAGAAGAAACATAAAACTGCTTAGTAGACTATAAAATCTACTGAAATTTCATCTCAAAATCAATTAAAAATGAGTAAAAGAATTTTTTATATATAAGCTTAGCACAGTCCCTATATTTATCAATGTCAAACTATTCTAACATTTTCTCTTACTTGCAGCTTATTTTTATTTTTACAAGTATTTATAAGTGAATACATGTGAATTGACTTGATATCATATTGAAATTTCATCTTAAAATTAATTGACAATAAGTGAAAGGGTTTTTATATATTAAGCTCAATTTAGTCTCTATATTTATCAATGTAAAACTATCCTAACAAAACCCAAACCCAAATATTTCTCTTGAACGGGGCATCCCTGATTCCTAAATTAGCATGTAGAATTGCAAACTCAAAACAATAGTAGACGGCAAAGTTCAGATTGACACAATCTGGTGTATACCTACGTTTCCCATCACATTTTTTCATTTTCACCTAACATTTGAAAACATTTTGAGCTTAAATTTTCTATATTGGAACCCTTGAAAAAGTATGGTTATTCTTCTCATTCCCACCAACCAAGATGCCTTGAACAATTTCCCACAAATATATGCTATCTCAAGTGAGATTCAAACATCTAAAACTCACCACCAAGTGTCAGATTTATAACATGATGACCAAACAAAATACTATCTTACTAGTATTAAACATGTTTTCTCATTCAAGCATATGCAAATGCATGAACAAAGAAGCCTTCCACAAAAGAAATTAATATAAAATATCATGCTAAAACCAAAACAAGGAATTGGTCAATTGAAGGTAATTCTAAGATTCATTGTGTTAGAAAATGTTAAACACAGAAAGCATTATATTTATATAAATTCTAAAAGAGCAAACAAAATTTGATCCATCCAATTTACTTTGTTGAAAGCCCGGTAATAATCTTTGCAATGTCACACTGACTTCTGCTGCAATTATGATCCTCAGGGATTCATATTTATTTTGGTAAAAATATGACAAAAAAGTGTCTAATACAATAAAAATAACAAGCATAAGATGGTTCTTGGATCTGCAGAAGTCACAAAAACAAAGATTCTTCTAGAAACCAGAAATTAACGTAAATCAAAAAATTATGTAATACAATAAAAATAACAAGCAAAAGATGGTTCTTGGATCTGCAGAAGGCACAAAAACAAAGGTTCTTCTAGAAATCAGAAATTAACATAAATCCAGTAGCATTTGTAGAAAACCTGCTCAATACAAGAGCAGTTTAATCTAAAAAAAGTTAACAATAGAAGAAGAGTATATTTATCTTTGGTAGCAAACTAGCACTTTACGATAATGAAGGAAAACTAGATAATATTTAAGGAAGAAAAAGGGAGAAATTTGTTGCAAATGAAATCATGGTCAACGGTATCAGATATACCAGGAAAAAATGTGATTCTCAGGTACGGTTTGGCTTCCAATTTGAATATACAAAACCAAATCAGTATGGCAACAAAAAAAGGCAACCAAATTCACTAGATACCCACTGGTGTGGCTTTAAGAAGAGACTAATTGCACAGAGTTTTAAGGCTAGAAGAGAAGAGAAATGGGTTCAAACCCAAGCAAAAGCATTATCATTATCAAAAAAACACAGTTTCATTTCCATAAGCGAAGAGATTATTCCTAAGATCAAAAGTTATGAACTTAATCTTGCATGCTCGTATGAAGCCTTTCCCTTAACAATGTAGCAGAAAAGATGGCGAAAAATCTTCATAAACCTTTCAGAAGGTGTTTTGGTTCAAAAATGAATTTATTTATGGCAAGTTGAGATTAGAATGATTGGAATCTTACATTTGTTTACATAAACATCAAAGAAATAGAGGTACTCCTGAATGTACTTGGATATGTCCTTCCAGCCAAATATTTTTCTCTATATAGGACTTACATTGTTTAATTTACATGCAAGCAATGGTTTCTGTCTACTTCTCATTATATCATTCGCCAACAATGTTTTTTCTGTTGTGAGACCAAATGTGAAGTGTATTTTGGATTGAAATTGAATGTGTTTCAGCATATTTGAATCATAGAATCTTAGTTTTGTTTATGAATAACTTCAAACAAGAAAGGGTATTTCTTTTGGTAATGTACATAAATAGGTCCTAGGGTCTCTTTCAGCTTAATTTACCATAAGCAAAGGTTATTTTCTTTATTTCTTTTACTGAACAGGGTCAGACCTTGTCACAACAGTAAGTTTGCTCAATTGTGAGCTGGAGGCACAGATTCAAATCCTAGGGAAACAGACACTCCATTTATGAGACTAAGGCAGCATACAATTGGACCCTCCCCAGTTCCCACAGTAGTCCCCAGTTCCCACAGTAGTGGGAACCCCATGCACTGGGCTGCTTTTTTATTCACCAAACAGATGAGCGCATTACTCATATCCCTCAATGTTTTCCATCTTTCCTCTTTTTGGTATAAGAATACTAACTAATCAATCTAAATGAAAAAACAGAAAATTTGATGGGATTATATCTAATACCTGACTTGTCAATTCTCTCAGAACCAGCCAGATCCACAACAACAAGTTTGCTTTTCCTAACCATTGGGGGTCTGAAAGATTTAGCCAGAGAAGAAGCATTTCCATTTTCACAAGATATAGACACAGCTCTATCATGTGTTCCTTTGACAGATCTCCTGACATGTACCTGTTAAAAAATGAAAAAGAAGATTAAATTAATTTCTATGAGAATTCGGACATGGCAATAAAAATAAGAAAAAAAATAAAAATACCAAGTTAGCCAATTTAAAAATTGTTGCTCAAAAGGGTAGATTACCATTAAAATTGCATGGCTGCGAGAAGATTCAGTATTCAACTTTGTATTTGCAGCAAATCTGTGAGCTTCCCCCAGTCTGAGAAGCTCGATAAAACTCTTCTGATCCTTAATTTCTATGAGGGTTGCTCCAGGTACTGAAACATCCCCAGTTTTGGGGTCCTCTACAATACTTGTATTTTCATTTCCAGGAACGAGAAGGTCCTGGATGGTCTCCATATAGAGCTGAATATATGAAGAAAAGATAATACAAGAAACAGAAGACCTTAAGAAATATAATTCGCATGATATAAACAAGCTGTTCCAAGTGGATAAGTTAAATAACAAAGGAGAAAAACAACCTGAAAGTAGGAAACTGAGACAGAATCAGTGTCTGGAGAAATATCTGCAAGAATATCCTCCATAGACCGAACCATGATGCCACGTGCAGCAGTATCTTCTTCTCCCAACCTCCCAAGGGTAAATGTTTTACCAGTACCCGTCTGTCCATATGCCATAACTGTACCATTGTAACCCTCCAACACACTCTGCATGAACCAAAAATGGTATGGCACAACGTAAGAATCAGTAAGACATTAGACATTCAAACAAGTAATGGAAGGAGAAATAACTAAATGGAATAAGAGCAATCATAATACAGACTAAATACATTTTTAATGTGTGTGTGTGTATGTATGAATGTATAGATTAACTTCACTAGATGAGATTACAAGAGTATATATAGGGTAATTAGAGCTTGGATTAAATAGATATCTAATAACCCATCAACCTATATAATATAACATAATACTAATCTAGCACTCCCCTTCAAACTAGAGCATATATATTTATCATATCTAACTTTTACAAAAATAATCATTAGTCCTAACACCCAGTCCCTTAATGAAAATGTCTAAAAGTTGATCGAAAGACTCTGTACAAGGTGGAGAAAATGTCTTTCATCATGACATCTCACATAAAATAGCAATCCACGTCAATGAAATTGATTTGCTCGTGAAATGTTGGATTATTTGCAATGAAAATACCAATTTCATTATCAGTGTATGTGCATAGGCACACCAACAAGGAACCCAAGCACTCTCAAAAGTGAGCAGGGTCACATCATTTTACACGCAAGCTATTATGGCTTGATACTCTTACTTCTACACTTAATCTGAAAACAACATTTTTCTTTTAAATCTACCAAGTGACAAGATTTTTGATCTCCCTTGTCATCTTCGTAGCCAAAAACTAATTATACCTTGTGCACATAATCATTCTTGGATATTAAAGAAATACTCAAGTTAGCCCATTTACCTCAAAACAAAGTGAGCTAGTAGAAAGTCTTAAATCTCTTGAATACTTACAATATCATTGTCAGTTAACAAAATATCATTAACATGTATTACAAGAATTGCACAGCCACTATCTATCCTCCTATAGAAAACTCAATAATCTATGGCACAACACTAAAACCCACCAACAATAACAACACCAATGAACTTTTCAAGTCAAACACATGAGCTTTGTTTAAGACCATATAGATAGCTTTCCAAAGAAGGCCAGCATGGTCATCATCCTAAATAACATACCTAAGATGTTACTCCATAAAAATCTATTCTAACAAATCACCTTATAAGAATGAATTATTTACATCTAAATAAACAAGTTCCGAAGATTGATTTATGACAAAAGAAAATAGAGCTCGTATGGAATTCAAATAGGCAATAGGAAAATAAGTCATTGCATAGTCAACTCCATACTCATGTATGAAACCACAATAAATAGTTCTTGTCATTTAATTTCTTGAAGTTAAGGCAGCTACCTGATGAGAGGGTGAAGTGCTAAGAGGGGCTAGAGGATGCTATAACGGCAGTGGGACGGGCCCTAGAAGTAGTGTGGCAGTATTGGAGGGTCTACAAATTGTCCAGCAGTGGGTTTTTTGTAGGGGATGAGGTGAAACTAAGGGAGTGTGCCCTAGGGTTTTTTCCTGGGCTCTGAAATCATGTAAGCAGAAAGGAAAATGATGAATTAACTTCACTAATGGAGATTACAAGAAAATATATAAGATGATTAGGGTTTGGATTAAATGAATATCCAATAAATGTAAAATAACCCAATACTAATCTAACATATTGAGAGAGAGAGAGAGAGAGAGAGAGAGAGAGAGAATTAGAGATGCATATTTACTAAAGTATTTTTTGGAGAAGTATTAAGTTGTATCAAAACAAACAG
>JAMKPZ010001355.1:0-60681 GCA_024699675.1 Amphibolis antarctica | reverse complement strand
ATGTTAAACGAAAGTATAATCAATGCACTTAATAAATCAACTTCTCTAACTAACCTATAACCGATGTTAAACGAAAGTATAATCAATGCACTTAATAAATCAACTTCTCTAACTAACCTGTAACCCGTCGGTAGATCCAACGCTAATTGACATCCTTCCATATTCCATTCGGTAACTTCAAAAAAATCCTTGACAAATGAATCCCAAATCACAAATCCCAAATCCCAAATCCTAAATCCCAAATCCCAAATCGTAAATCCTTGACGAGGGGACTTCCGGTGGACTGCGCAGGTGAGGATGATTGAGGAAAATGAATCGTTGTTTTTTTTTTTAAAAAAAAAAAATGGACTGCTTTTACGCGGGTGTCATCGGTGGGATGGGATTTTTTTCCGCAGGCTTTCCTTTTTCGAACACTCTCTCTCTTCTTCAAACAGCCGTTAATCTTTCATCCAACGGGTGCCTATAGAACTTAGTTCTATAGGCACCTACAGAATCATTAAACCCAATTAATATTATTGTACAAGTATAAAAGAAATTAAAATTTATATTGAAAATGTTAAGGATGCTATAAATTTTATAACTAGTTCAGGAAAGTGGCAGCAATAATTTGATGAAATATATAATTTTTTTGAAATGTCATATAAAAAATTTTCTTTTAATGTTCAACATAAGTGGAATTCATTATATTTAATGTTAGAAAACATAAAATATATTTCTTCAAAAAACATGCATCTTACATCACCTAATCTCACTTCTAAGACACCATTTAAACCGTAAGCACTATGTATTACAATTTTTTATCATACACCACAACTATATACGTAACATTTATCAAATATTTTTAACATTTTATATAAAAAATACCAAAAATTTATATCATAAATCGTATAACTTTAAAAAAAATGTTAACTTCATTCTACCTAATTTCACCGCTTAAACAAACACTAATTAAAACATATGCTAAAACCTACATGGTCGTAACGCCAAGTTTTGTTCTCTTTAGTTTGAGCAACATAACATTATATGTTATTTTGTTACAAAACATTTAGAAGGGGTTTATGTCTTCTGGAAATTAATGAAAAGTAAAATTTGAAAAAAATTTCATTGTTAAAATATTAAAATTTTAGAAATGAAAAATTTAATAGAATCATTTTGTACACCTTATGAAAATTTAAGAAAATTTATATTTACTTTTAAAAAAATTAAAAATATTCTAAACTTTTAATTTTCATAAGGTGATAGATTAGTAAAAGGTGACGGAAGGCATTAGTTAACCTATCATACTTTCTTTTGCAACTAATCAAAGAGCATACAAGCTTACTAATGTTCTAAAATTCCAAATGGCTCTAGAGATTAAGAGAAGGTTTGTAACTTTGAAAATGGTGAAAAATGATCAAAATTTTCACAACATTTTTCATACTTTGCAAAGTTACAAATCCAAACTTAATTATCAACCATAGCCAAGCTCCAAGCCCTATCTGCAATCACATCATCTTGAGGGTACAATAAACTTTCTGTTGATTTTTGTGTTGCATTGTTGGTTAACTAAAGGTTGATTTTATTTTGTGTTTTGACCTAAAACACAAAGAAAGTTCTTGTGTAGAGGGGGAGGTTGGTTGGAGAGTGTGACTGAAACTCTCAATTGGTTTGTGTTCAACCAAGGTATCAATTGAAGAATTCGACCTTAAATACTTGTTAAAAAGTTCAACCTTAAATTTTTGATTATGTTACTTTAAGAAATATGTTTCAACCTAAAACAACTATTTGTGGTTAGTTGATAAGAGTGACCTAATTAAACCCTTGGATTGTAAAGGCTGATGATGGTAACTTCAATGGAAATAGATCTAATCCTTCTTGGTTGCCAACAGATGAGTTGACAAAAGCAAAGGAAAAAAGAATAAATGCTATCCATTTCTGCTCCGACGTCACTTACATTCTACTCCTTTCTAAGCCTTTTGCGGTGAATTTGAACTTTATTCTCGACTCTTGTTATTCTCTTACCTCAATTGTAAATTCATCACCACAGTTTTTTTTTAATATTCTATCGATGGACGTCCTTTCAAAAACACTTCCCACTTGTATTTAAAAGACCTTGTTTATTTTCACATTTTTCATTGTATATTATCATTTTCATTATACATCGAACTACTGTAATAATATTTATTAAATAATTTTAACATTTTACACTAAAACTTCATACTAAGATCAAAAAGATTTTTGTAATGTTTTCGGATCCGTGGGACAACATTCGGACCACACAATAAAAGAACGTGCATGAACAACACCGCAGTGACGAAGATGAAGTTTTGGGCAGCAAATGCGACAAATAAACAAGCAAACAGAAACCAGGACACAAATCGAAAGGTGTGAAATGTAAGAGGCAAGGAGCAGAGCTTCGTATGGCAGGCACTCTGCTGGCTAAATCACAGTTTCCTTTTGGCACCTTCACGGTTGGTTTCGGTCGGAAATAGGAGCCTTGCGTTACGGCCACCACTTCTCGGTGCTCCTGTAACAGCATCGAATGGGGGAGGGAATCAGAGAAACAAAAGGGCAAATGCATTTCACTTCACAGAAAGTCTTGAGGTTGAGAATGTCACCGCTTGTTGATGGTGATGGAAGACAAGGCTGCAAAGGAGCATGCATCTGAGCGGCATGACCAACAACATTCCGTGGATAAGCAAAATAATCTCCATGACCTGTTTCATTCCAAGTGAAAGGTGCTTGTGCGTCTAAGTCACCCTGGGGAGGTTGGTTTGCAGATTTACCATAGGTGGTAGACCACCACGTGCTGTTCGATCCAGCTAAGGCCATAATAGCATCTGCCTGTGGTTGACATTGTCATCTTCATGAATACAACAAGACCAATCAGATCATAAGCTGGGGGACCATGTGCTTACCTTGTTTGGGTGAACGTCGTCGAAGACATGCGCTTGACCATTATAGAATATGGTCATTTGCCGGCTAGCAATTATCGCTCCAGGATGGCTGGAAACAAAGAATGCATCAAGGGACCTTAGTATCATCAGCTCGGCCATTTCCATCCAATGTATCTGACACGATGCCCTGTGTTTGAACTTCAAATAAAAAGAGAAAATTAAGCATCTTCTAAAACAAGATTTGACCTTGGCATGTTAGAAGTCTCTAGCTCATAGCCAGTCAGCCGTTTATTGGAAGAAGGAAACGTTCCAGTCAAGTTCCTCTCAACAGCCATGGCATTAGAACTGACGATATCAACAATTCCAGAACCTTTTATTCCTGTTCTCGAACCTTCATCAGTGGCAGCTTGTGAAA
This sequence comes from Amphibolis antarctica, assembly GCA_024699675.1. NCBI lineage: Eukaryota > Viridiplantae > Streptophyta > Magnoliopsida > Alismatales > Cymodoceaceae > Amphibolis > Amphibolis antarctica. The sequence continues at coordinate 57,390 of JAMKPZ010001355.1, read as the reverse complement.
TAATCAGAGTCCCTGCTTTGGAATCTCTGTAAAGACATGGAGAAGCTTTATCCATGGCTGTTCCACCTTGGCAGAAGTGTGAATTGTGATGAACTGGTTGAACGGTGTTAATGGGCATTGGCAGTTCCCATTTAGAAACAACCGGATCTAGCCTTTCGTTGGACGGTGAATGTATGATGAGAGGATTTGAAGCTGGTTTTTGGAAAGAATGCATGGCAAATACTGCTTCAGAATCATATGGTTCCTGGGTGTGATCATTCTGTACCTCCTTTCCATATATCTGCATGTGTTTATACAGTAGAAAAAGCGTCAACCATCTGCACACTTGAATTGGACAAAATGAGTTAAGACTCTATTCATGAATAAATTTTCAAATTTAAAATTCATATATAATCATGCTTCACCATAAACACATGCAGAACCCTTTACATTGTTACATCAAACCCATCATATTGGGTCTTGTATGCTCTTTTATGAATAAAATCAATAAATGAGGAGAAGAATGATAGATTCATTGGCCACTACTGCAATCAAAGCTGAGCATAGATAACAACAGTAATCTGAGCTACACATGATATCTTTGTTGTAGAGGATTGCTTATGATATAATGGGAACTACCTATGCCCATTATCACTGATCAAGCAGATCATCAAAATTTGCATTTCAGCCAAGGTGGAACAGCCATCTTATTCTATCAAGCTTCATTGAAGACTACAAACATCCTCAGGATTGAAAAACCCTACCACTAAGTTGCTAGCCTACATCTGCTTCCCCACCCTTCCTCCTCCATTAGCAAGGTAGTGTCTCACAAGACAATCTAGCAGCTCCACAGTTACATGTGAATGATAGAGAGATCGGAAGAAATGCAAGAAGGTGTGAGGAAATTGGTGGGAAGATAGAATCATGGAAGGAGAAGTGGAAATTTTGGCAGTGTTTGAATGAGATATGAGTTGGATACTTGGAATTGACTCAATAACCAAGAGAAAATATAAAATATTAAAGAGATAGGCATGAGCTGGAAGTGGAAGATAGAACAAGATAGTAAGAGATTAAAACCAGAAGAAAGTGTTGGTTAAGCCTCTTTTGAATAGTTGGAAACCACACAAACACGAACTGTGCAACTATATCTTAGCTCCCCACCACTCATTCTTAACCTATAACATGGTTCCTAACGCATGTCCTAAGACCCTAACATGATGACAAGATGACCAACAATAACAACCAAGGTTTTGAAACAAACCAGAAATTCGATGATTTCAGTTCAAAGTGCTTTAACCTTTGGCTCAAAGTGATTCGACTAACAATGACGACATCATGACATTATCACTTGGAGAATCCATCAATAAGTCATTACAAACATTTTTTGAAAGCTCATAAATGATTTAAACTAATTTTCATGATGATTTGGAAGATATATGTACATAAATTAATTATAACAAGTAAATTATAATTTCTTATAAAAATTAAGAATAATAAATAGCACTTCATATTTTCATAAATAGTCATAAGAGATTTGAATATTTTGAGCAATAGAAGAGAATATATCAAAATCAATAAAAAAGAGGGGCCAACACAAGCCATAGGTTATATAACTATAACAAAGGAAGAAAATGGGCTTCAAGGAAGTAACTGAAAGAAAAAGGGAGAGAAACTAGCCACTTAAAAATATGACAATCGAGAGCCAACTCATAAAGTGACAAAAGTCCACAACCATGACAACAACTTCACATCATTCATGGCCACCACATCACACTGACTTGGTCCATTCAACCACACAGCTAGACACTTTCAGGATGAAATGATGATCATCATTAGGTATTCTTTAAAAGATCCTGTTAATATGGTATTTCACATCTTTCCCTTTTTCCTGTAGCAAGCACCCTTAGACATTCAAATATCCCAGAATGATCAGATGTTCACCACTTTATTGACATTTGAGCTCAACCTCACAAGCCACCATTTGCTAATCAAAGAACAAATGCCAGAGGTCTTCCTCATGCTGCCTACAGAATCTGCATAGGCTAGCTAGGGAGAAGCCTCTCCTTTTGAGCAAAACCTTTGCAAAAACACCTCTATGTCATAATTGTTGTTTATTGTATAATTTATGCATATTTTATGATTATTTTTCTATATAATTTATGCTTCACAAAGGAATTGTATATTATTTTTGCGGGAATTAAAGATAAATCATTAGGAGTTAAAAGAAAAAAAAAAAAACAAAATAGAGGAAAATTCGTGGAGAATACATGAAAAAACATGTGCATGGAAAAAGATTACATGGGGACATGAATTAGAGCTCATGCATGATGATTTAATTAAAAATCCTTCCATATGTGTAATGAATTTATGTCACCTCTTATTTGAATTCTTTCTATATTGTTTTAGGTGAATTACACTCTTGATTGGATCTCTTTCCATGTGTGTTTAACACATGGCTTTATGTGGAAGGATAAACAAGGAAAGACAAGGAAGAAATGGACATGGAATAAAGGAGTAACCTAACTTAGCTCCAACAGTCACCTAAAGTCACTCCTATAATTGCTCCCTTCATTGCTCATTCATATCACCATTATTGAGACGTAACCTATTATCTATCAAACAATTGAAGATTTAAAGAAGGATCAAATCAAGCCCATGATTTTAGAAAATACTGTTACCAAAAATATCAAAGGCTAAAGGATTTAAATTAAGATCAATGAAGAAGAAGATGCAAATTAGCTCATTGTGATTTTCTTTGTGCGTCTGTCCTTTTGATTTTTTCATGAGAAGGTTTTGTACTTTCACTATTTTTCTCTGAAGAGTTTTCTCACGACTATGCTTTCACTGTAAAAAAAGAAAAGAAAAGAGCTTATCTCACTGAACTATGGTAAGTGTGTAAGGTTGATGCTTTACACAGGACAAGGTTGTTGCCTTGTTGGGAAGTTATTGCTGAGCTTAAAAAGCAAAAGGTAGGTGCCCAGGTAAAGGTTGAGATGTGAGTCTGTAAAACACTGAAAGATGGTGAAAATCCCAAGGTTAGTGCCTTGGGAAGTGAATTAACCTTAATTTGGGTAAACCACTATAAAATCTTTGTGTTTCTGTATGTGTTTGCAAATTTCTCATCATTAAAATCGATTGAGGATCAACTCATGTTTTTGATTTGAACATTTTTGGTTTTTAATTTTATCATCAATTCACTATTTACTCCCTTTCTAATGAAGTCACGATCCAACATCTCCCTATCTACATGAATAAGTACCATACAAACCATCATATAAGGTGAATACCATTATGCATATAAGAAAAAGTATCATAACATTAAACATCAAACATAACCGGGCAACAAATTAAACATCAAACATAACTGGGCAGCAAATTAAACATCAAACATAATTGGGCAATACATAACATTCAAACAATACAAAGCAACCAAGGATGATTGCATACCAGAACCTATCACTAAATCACATTAAATTCTTAAACTCTTTGATAAAGTCATCCATTTAAGCCTCAAGTGATTCTGTGATTGTCTTTGCAATATATTGATTCTGTATCTACTCAAGGTTGGCTTACATGGTGTTGAAATTGTCTTCCATGTGATTGACATGATTTTGCACCCTATCTACTTTTTCTTGCAACCTTAAGTAGTTTTCTGTAAAATGATCATACATTTGACAAAACTCCCCCTTAAGATAAGTGTCATCATCATCATTTTCATAAGTAGCAGCTAATGCAAGGGCTGGTGTTAGTGTGGATCCCATCCTAGCAAGCACTGCAGCTGATATCTAAGTTGTGGGCTGTGTGGCTTGACTAGCTAAAGTTTGCTCCTTGTGATCTCGAAATATGTTGTTCAAGGTTATATGATTTGAGGTCAACTGAACACCTTTAAACTTAATAAATCAAAGTCAAGTTTCACCAAAAGTCTTATTATAGTAGTTCCATAGAAGAGTTTAGTTTATGCTTGCTTAAACAATGTAGGAATGCTAAAGCCCAATTTACTTGTATTCCTTCCATAATAGTATAAATAGCTCTTAAAGTATTTTCACTTAATTCATCATTGTAACCCTTCTTTTGAATGATATTAGTTGATATGTTATGGGCTACTATCTTTACCTCCTTGTTTAAATCAGCAATCCGATCTATTTTCCAAAGTCGTCTTACTGCATCACTGATTCATATTCTCATTTTTGAAGGAATGGAAGTATTATGGGAGTGTTATATCAATCTCCTCACTAGATGGTTCAAGTTGAACTTGTAGTACTCTTTAATTTATTACAATCTCCCTATCATATAGTGTAACGTTATTTTTGACTACAGAGTGGATGACGACTGAAGGAAAATGGGTAAAAATGGAGTTGCCACCTAATTTATGGATAAAATTAAGAAAACCGAGTTGGAGGATTCACCTTCAAAATATTTGGATAAAGATGGTCTACGATATAAAGCTTTGGGTAAGCATTTTTGGTATGGGTGAGGAAGGTGTTAGACACCTCAATCACTTGACCAAAGTTGACCTATTGACTGTGTCATAGTCTATTGGCTATTAAGTCTCAGTGTGTACATGAAAACTAATAAAGGTAAAAGATCATGGATGCTTGGCTAAAAACCACTAAAAGGTTCAAAAGTGCATGCAACCAAACAATAGTATTCATGATGCAAATAAAATTTCAATAAAATAATTTAAAGACCATTAAAATAGCTAGTCGACAGCAAAGATTCATACTGGACAATCTTCTCTCACAAGGATCCACGCAAGGAGAACAAAAACATCAACAAATAGGAATCAATGTGCATGATAAAGATGCAAAACGACATGATAAAATGTTGGATATTTCCTACAAAGATTCATACAGATCTTCAATGAATGAAGAAGTAAACTGATACAACAAAGATTTATGTTGTAGTCATCAAAAACCAAAGTCAAAGATACATGATCTTGTAGGGATACATATAGATCTTCTCTTAGCCATGGGAACATATCTATTTCTGAAACAATAGATGAACAGACTGGAGCAGCTGTGAACTGACACGAAAGTTTAAGTCTCAAGCTTGGGTTTTTGATCACCAACTTAGTCTCAAAAGCTCCAGGATTGCTAGCTCAATTTTCAGGGGCCTTTCTTCTGAGCTACCCCAAAACTATTTATGCATGAGAAGACATTACCGCATTGGGAACATGTAACGCTGCTTAAACGTCTATAACCACTTTGCACTACAACCATCAAGCAACTTAACAGTCGAATTATTCATTATGGCAGTAAAGCAGTGTCGACCAACTGTGAAGATGCTGTTGGTGTAGGATGTCTGTAGATGCAGAAGTGGTTCTCTTTCTCAAACATTTGACTAAGTGAAAGTAGCTCCAAAATGGGTAAGTTCACCCAAGCCAACTCCATGATCAGATTGTTGAATTCCCACATCCAGTCGTAATTACCTGATCAGATTTGAATTTTCAAGTTAAGGTTTATAGGTTTTTTCTATTTTTTGTTATATATAGGGGATTAAAACATTGGTTAAATGGAGTGGTTTTAACCAACCAGTTTAACACAGTTCACTTTGGTTTAATGGACAAAATGGCTTTTAGAAAAGAAAATTCACCATCGTGTTTGGGTACAGTTCAGTCCATTTCAGTTGACCAGTCTGATTTGGTTTCAAAAACAATGACTTAAACACCAAATCTTGTCCATGACTGACGCAAATCTTATCCTTCATTAACACAAAACTCATCATAACTTGCCTAATGAAATCAACTTTGTTGGAAATGACAACCACCACAAATGCCAATACACAGTCCAAAATATATTCCCTTATCAATAATAATGTTGTCTGTTTGTAAAATTATCTAATACAATTGACCATCCATCAAGGCATCAACTTAATATAATTTAATTCCATATTTCAAACTTAAATGCAAATGCTAAAAAATTTGCTCGTCTAAAATCACCTAAAATGTAAGTGAAAAGCAAATGAAAACTCAGGATATTAAATTTTTTGGGCTCAATTTGATGCAACTTCAATTGAAGCAAAAATAAATGCCAATGATAAAGAAAAAGTAGTTACCTTTCTTTGATGTGTATGCGCTTGGAAGTTTGACATAACTGTATGCATTTTGTCTCCCATCAAACCCATGAAAGCTGAATCAGAGTTGCACCTCTTCCTTCCTGAAAATCATAAAATTCCTTGGGTGCTGTATTTTCAATGGTAAAAAAATTAATGGGCTTACAACTACTGGACTTACACATCAAAAAATGGCCCAGATGCTAGGGACTAATTTATACCAAATCAGTGGAAGGGAATTAGTTTTCTAGAAAAAAATAATTCTTAGCTAATGGGGTGACAATATGGAAGTAGAAGCAAGTGATGCATGGTGTTAATGTCCAAATATGCAAAAGTGAAAATCCGCCTTCCTAATTCCAACAAATTGGGAACCCTCATATGTAACATATATGTAAAGTTTCAGCATATGAACAAAATTACATAATTATAAAACATGAACAACAAATAGTGGTCCGACAATGATATTGTTACGTATAAAAAGAAACCTGGAACAAGTTGACTCCAAGAGTCCATCCAAACACTACGACTGACCTGTTTCGAATGTAAACAAATCATGCCTAACCATTCGAAACAAAAATGAAAACTGAGAAGGAGAAGACTGGTACAATTTTACCCACAAGAAGATAGAAAAAGAGAAACAAATGAGTGCATCGGACTCACAATAGAAGAATCACAAGCACGAGGATTTGAGAAAAGTTTCAAGAATTATCTGTGGGTAAAGCATATGAGATATCAGATAATTCATATCTGATATGAATTATCAAATAAGTCTGAATAAAACAGAAGCTTAAGCTTATGAGATATCAGAGATAGATCTATCTCAAAATCCCTCAAACACTAGGCATACAGAAGAAATCAAATTTAAAAGAACTAAAAAAATCATTTAGGTTACGAAACTGAGAAGTGATCATTAAAATATTATCAAAAAAAAAAGTTGACTAATTAGTAAGATAACATTAACAATAAAGTAACTGTGGAATCACTGGGCTTCAGAAGACGCAGCCTAAAAATAGGCTCACAGATTCATCCAGCTAGCGTAACAGCATTAAATCAGTTCATGGATTGATTATGCCGCCAATAAAGCATCGCAAATTTTGAAGGATTAACTCACAAAGCCTACCGGTACAGATGTAGAGGGATTCGTCACACAAAAGGAAGCAAAACAAGGGGCTCCGTGCTTCTCCAAATTGAAAATTACAAAATGCACCCACACAGCCGGAAGCAGAAAAATGCAGATAGAACAGACGACGAGCGGAATGGAGGAGAGAATCCGAGTATGAGATTTAATAAGAAACAACGGCTCAAGCATCATGCACTAAATCGAGTGGGGGAAACAAGAAAGGGGAAGGAAAACGAAAGAACATACTGAATCCATAACAAAGTCCAAATCGACATGACAGAAAAGAGGGGAAGTTGTTCTTTAATACCCATAAAAAAACGAGTCCGATGACAAACTTTCGTGAAATATCAAGCACAAAGCTTTTGCAGAAAGGAAAGAGAAGACGACCAGGAAACAAACAGGAACCCAGTTCGGAACTCTCTGAGGCAAGCAAACAGCCACCGGAAGAAGCCCCCATGGAGACGTCAGCATCCGCCGTCCTCTCTCCGCCACCGCTACAGGTCATCCCAAGGAAGTCGTGAAAGACGGGATTGTTGGTATTCTGATTTCTGACCACCACCCGTCATGACAGCAGCCATCACACTCATCTGTCCCTTCCCTCCACCCAACGCCGCATGATGCGTACCCCTCGCTCACACCCAACACAGCATTTTGGCGCTGCTTCCGTCGAAAAGCAAAAGAAATCAAACCAGAACGCGAAAAAGAAGATGGGGGCGGAAAGATCAGAAGAGCGTGTGGATGCGCGCGCGTGAGAGTGAGAGGAAAAGGTCGAATTTTGAGAAAAAGAAAGGTGCTTGCTTTCCCGGGACATTGAGCTTGCTTAGGGTTTTTTTTTCCTCTTCCTCCTTGCGATGATAAATAACTACAATTAAATTGTATTTAATTAGATGAATATAATTTAATACGATCAAATTATATTATTAAACGATATAAGTTATATTTGAATTGATCTTTTACATTTTCATATCAGACACAATATATGATTAATACGATACGATATAAAAATAATTTTATATTTTTTTATATTTCTTTTAAGTTGTATATATTATATATAGCTTAGTTATTTGAATTTATCAATAAATAATGTAGATTATAGATTTCAATTTCGACGATTTTTTAGTATTTATAAAATATATTAATATTATATTAATTTTTAATAAAATAAAATAAAATAATTAAATATTAAAACATTACATGAGCTCAAATGATTTGTATTCAAGCCATTAGCTTAAAAGTCAAAGTATGACCCGATTTGACACTATTCCAACGTACTGATTTAAATTTTTTAAATGAAGTTAAAATTATATAATCATTGTATAATAATTTAAATAATAAAAAATTATATATTAAAATTTATATAATATTATTATTATTAAAAATAATTTTAAAAATTATAAAAAATTAAAGAAATACATTTTGTTCTTTATTTTCAACTTTTAATAGTAAAAAAAGTAATATTTATGTAAACGATTTTAAGATGAAAAAATAATAATAATAAAATAAGTAAATTAAAAAATATATATGTCAATCTCATGATCGTTTCCTGTCGCATTCCGCGTACTCAGCTGCAGCTGCTGTTAAAAAAAAAAATAATAATAATAATAAAAGAATAAGACAACCAGAGCTAATTAATTAATAATTTTTGGTGTCGGTGGTGGACAACAAGCGTACATCACCAACTTTCTTTACATTGCATGTCTCTTATTCATACTTCTTTTTCAGTGGATTCTTAGGTTACAGTTTTAGTTTTTATTTTTATTTTAACTTTTGTATTGTAATTAAAATTTATTAGAGTTATTGCTTTCTAAAATTAAAATTTTATTTATTTAAAATTTTTAAAATTAGTTTTAGCTACTGTCTATTGTCTACAGTACGATGTATTATTATTTATCAATACTGTAGTAACTCCAACCATGATACTATATATCATTAAAGTTCTTTCATGACAAATATAACCTTAAACTACATTTGTTGTAGTGTTTACAAACTATCTTTGTTGTACTCCGCAGTTGTGTACAATAAAGCACGTGTACAATAATATCATTTTATCGTTGGTCATCTGTCATTGTAAATGAATTAATTTTTTACTGTAAGATTTATATATACAAAATCTTATAAATAAAAATTTAAGAAATAGAAAAGGAAAATAAGAAATAGAAAAAATTTTAAGACTATTTGTGTAAATTTTGGAAATTTTAAAAAAATATAAATATTCTATATTTTAACATTTCAAACATAATTCTACATTCTTTTTCCTGTAATTAGGAGTTTAAGGGAGATTAGGTAAGATACATGAAGTTAGGAGAGTACATTGTAATGAAATTTTTATTAATTGTAAAAATTTTCCCAAATCAAAGGTGAGAAATGATAAAAAAAATTTATATTTATAGTGATGAAAATTTTTAAAATTTAGATGATGTCATGACAATGGAAAATAGTTACGACAACAACAAGAAATGAATATAACAATGTTAGGAGTTGTTCAGTACATGGAGGGAAGTCTTGCAAAATCAAGAATAATATTTTTAAGAGGTTAATAATTTACATAGAAAGACAAAAATTCTAAAAAAAAATTCAAAATTTTAGTTAGGAACAAACAGTCAAAAATCTATAAATTTTTTTCATATTTACTTTTTTCACAATTTTCAGAAAACACAAATGTACAATGCATAATACATTTCTTTCTGTACAAATGATATAGAGTTTCAATATACATTACCGAATGTGAAAAGTGTTGTACCATTTAAGTTGGTTGTCGTTTGAAAATAAAATTTACATATATCTTAATAAATAATATAATAAAAATAATTTTTTTATAGTAATTATAAAAAAGTAAAATAGAAAAAAAAATTCTTACTTCAAAAATTATGTCCCTTCAAAAAACGTATACTCTTGATTTACCTAACTTATTGATTTTACCAAATAAAATCATAACACAGTTTTTCACAAACGACGACAAACACAACTTTATTAAATAATTAGATAATACCAAGTTTCCTTTTTCATCTCAAAATCTCAGAACCTGCCACTAACCTCTCCATCCCATTCACCGGTTATGTTTGATAGCGGAACATTTTAATTATTTATAAATTTTTATATATAAATTTTTATTTTATAATTTATTAGATATCTTCCGTAATATTTGTAAAACTAATATTAATATTAATTTTTTTATAATTATTTAAATTAAAATATCAAACAAGCCTCAAAGCAGTAATACGTGAATCCAGCTGGGAGCCGTGCACTTTTCTGGCAACGTACGTGATGGTGGGCAAATGAATTCTTTTGCGACACGCAAAGCAAATCGGCCACCAAGATCTATTGGGTCCTTGTTCCTTGTAAAGTGTCGGAGATCTTTTTTCACCATTCTGCATTTATTATTTTCCTTCAGTCAAAGTTCTTTATTCCGTTCTTTATCTTTTTGATTCTTTCACCCTTCTCTCTCTTTCTATAGATATATATAATTTTTTTATAAGCGTGAAGCATCTACAATATGGTGTCATGAATATCTTTAATAAATTTGAACGGGGAAATATGGTTAGGTTTTGTTTGGTTCCAAAGAGTTACTTTTCTGTTTCATATGTAGTTTTGATTCTTTATGGTAATTTATTAAATATAAAATAACTTTTAGTAATAATTTTAAAAATAAAAATAAATGCAAAAACCACGCATTCTCCTTTGTACATCCCCATTGTCACATCTGTTTTTATTTGTGTAGCATGACTTCCTCTTAAAAGCATAACTTCATGACAGATTTTTTATTCATCTTCTATTAATCATCTTGTAATTGACTACCTGAGATGTGAACAGGCACTACATCGACTTCTTGAGAATGAGTGATAGCCCAAACGCTGGAATAACCAGGAGTCTCAATCCACAAGCTACTCAACAAGAAGTACCACTTACTTTCCAAAGAGCAAATTAGAACGATGAGTAATTAAAATTTGCAATCAAACGTGATGTGTTGTAGAATGAGCCTTTGAGTGTTACAAATGAACAAGAGAACTGACGTGGCACCCGCATTTGTGTATAAATAAGTGCACCATCAACTCAATGGGAAGCTGCTAGTCGTGAGTACACTTGCACTACTCAATGGTCTGTACTCAGTATCTTTTGTGCGTGCAATAAAATCTCTTGTTCCTGCAAACTTTTCTCATACAATCCAGTGTTTCTGTGAGAGAGGGTTAACTTCGGAGTTTCACACAATGAGGGTTCTTAACCTAATTCTCTCTAAAAGTTCTCTCTAAAAGTCACGTAAGCAAAATACAGTACTCATCCCTAACTCTTACCTCAAGAACTTTACAACTCGAGAGAGGGTGTAAGTCACAGATAAAAGATGTTGGCATATGCTGCAATTCAAAGATGAAGATTTAATACTAACCAAGTTCCACATAAAAATTCTGAACAATTTGCACAATATCCACCCTGGCTATGAGAAATTTCTCTGTTGTCCCTATTGTTTTCTTCTTCATATGCTTCCTCCAACTTGATCAACTGAAGGAAAAAGAGAGAGAGAGTCACGATCCTCCTCATCACATGCGCCTTGAAAAGCAAGCATTGGTTTTGGAATGGAGAAGCAAAGGTGAAGCAGGGAGTAACTTGAAGTGTTGGCAGTTGCAAGAAATAATCAAAAGTACGTGTTGCCTCTGATGGGATAGATACAATGTTTTCAGTTTTCAAAAGAACGCCTAATTAACACAAGCAGTGACAAGATTGTCAGGTGTGCTGATAACTCCCTATGCTGACCCAAACTCTGCAAACCACTTCTCGTGGCGCTCTATGTCGGCCTGAGATACACTTGGCTGGACTTTGGCAAGCGCTTCCTCAAAATCACACATCGCCACCGGGTCCTTTGAGATCTCATCCTTGGACATGTTCTTTATTTCATCACGAGTCTTACCCGCGATCTTCCGCCTCATGCCATTTAAAGAAGCATCACGGCAAACATTTGTGAGATCGTCGCCGCTGTAGCCTTCCGTCCGTACTGCAACTTCATCAATGTCTACGTCTAGAGCTACCTATACATTGTTAGTTGTGTGCATGTCTAAGTATTCACCAACAAATTAGATGTGTTTTCTCAATCTTACCAAAGATGGGTCTTTTTCTTTCATAGTGCATACATGGAGAACTGAGGCAAACAATGTAATTTGCAGGTTGTGTGCTACTGCAACAACTATACACCGTACAAAATAGAAAATGCATGGGGGATTGGGTAGCAATCTCAACTCTTACACTAGCGTGCAGTTGTCTACATGTATTGCTAAATGCCATGACATATTTTCTATCTGAAGCCGAAAAAATGTACCTCAACGGTTCTAAGATTGATCTTGATAAGCTCTTTCCGACTCTCAGAATTGGGTAAGGGTATGTATATCCTCTTTTCCAGCCTTCTCCTGTTGTGCAAATACAAACATCTAAGAACAAAATCTGCAAAATGAAGATAACCGAACAAGTTCTCCTCTCAAGTTGAGATTTGATGACCACATCTAACCTCAGTGCTTCATCTATATCCCAAGGAAAATTAGTGGCTGCAAGAACCATTACAATTTTTCTTTCACCATCCTCACTAGAAGAGCAAGCATTGACACCATCAATCTGTACTAGAAGTTCAGACTTCACCCTTCTGGATGACTCATGCTCTCCTGAAGCCCTACAATTTTATTTTTTTTTAAAACACGTCATTATTTGGATATAATGATAAGAAGGAAAATTAATATATTACACTTGCAAAAAAGAAATCATAATGATTTTAAAATAAAGTATACATGAAAATATAAGCATAAGATTGGAGTTGGAATAATAGTTGATAAAAATTTAAGAAATAAAGTTGAGATAATAAGAATAGAAGATAAAATTATAATAATCAAGCTTATGATAGCAAATGAGATAATTAATATAGTTAGTGCATATACACCACAAATAAGCTGAGTAAAAGTTATTAAACAGGAATTTTGGAAATATTTGGATAGTTTAGTCTGTCATTTACCTACTAGTGAAAAAACTTTTTATTGGAGATCTAAATAATCATGTAGAAGAGAAAAATATAGGATATGAAAAAAATCATAAAGGATTCGGTTTAAGTAATAGAAATGAACAGGGAAATTAAATTTTAGACTTTAGCATATCTTGCAACCTTCTAGTAGCCAACACTTATTGTACAAAAACAAAGGAATGTTAAATTACATTTAGAAGTGGTCCAAAAGCTAGTCAAATCTTTTTTTTTTTTGCTTACTACAAAAACAAATTAAAAAATGTGCAAAGATTGTAAGGTTATTTCAAAAGAAAACTACACAACATAGATTGCTAGTATTAAATGTTAATATTACGGTCAAAAGGATAAAGACTAAAGTACATAAGAAACTATGATTAGACGATGGAATTTAAAAGGTGAAAAGAAATGAAATTTAAAGATAAATCGTTAATAAAAAGAATATGAGAACTAGACGGATAGGTAATAAAATGATCACTTGTATTAAAAAATTTCCAGTGAAATTTTAGGAGAGTCTTGCAAGGTAGCTCTACCAAGTAAAGAAAATTGATGGTAAAATAAAGACGTACACAACATAATAAAATAAAAGAATACCATAAAATGTATCGTAACTGTAGAAATAAGAAAAAATTAGATAAGTATAAACTAGCAAAAAGAAATGCTAACAAAATTGATAGTGAAGTTAAAAATAAAACTTGTAAGCAATTATATGATAATTTAAATACAAAACAAGGAGAAAAAAGAATATAAATTGGTTAGGATTAGAGAGAAAATCTAGAGATTTAAGCTAAATAAAGTGTATTGGTATTAATTTATATTAAAAGAAAACCTAATAAAAGATGTCAAGTCCACCCTAAACGATTTTGGTGGAGACAAAGCAATACATTAAGCAAGCAACACAAAGAAGATCATGAAGAATAAAGACATGCTGAAACGAACAAGAAGGGACATATTGAAGATCTTATCCAAGAGCCAAGAAAGCTTGAAGATATTGAAGATCAGAAGACCCAAAGATCTATATTGTAGTATATATGTGGGTGTTGTATGCTTCTTCCTCGTGGCTTTTTAAATCATGACATGCATACTAAAATAGGATTCACACTATATCACTTTAGAGAACAAGTATCAAAGGGTTAACCGAAATCATTCAGTCAACAGGCATATGGTGACTAATAGCATATAGAATTATCATTTAACTTATCTAGGAAAATCAATCAAGCACAGGATCCTAGTTAACTGAAATTACGTGACCATTTCACATAAACTTAAGTTAATCCAAAAATGGTTTGGATAACCAAAAAGGTTTCCAGCAAGCTATTTGATCAACCATTCAAGTTTACTTAATCAATTGGTTGTCTAAAAAATAGTTAAAGTGGTTGTTGCTTAACACAAAAACAATGTAATGGAACATTGGGGACTTTCGATAGACCAATAGAATTTTGGTTAACTGGATTAGGTCGAACGTTGGAGCTAACTTTGATGCACTTAACCTAATTTTGTCTATAAATAGATGCACTTGTCACTTGATTAGACAACACAGATACAACCAACAAACACTATATTCATAAACCTAGTTTTTAAGTGTTCAAAGATTCATTTTCTCTTCTCCAAATGAAGCCAAGAAGACTGTGCATAAAGATCATCATTTCATTAGAAGAGCCTTAAGGAAAGTGCATTTCAAGCTATTTGTGTTCAAAGAAAACAATCCTAGGTGCTCAGGTTGTAAGGATGTCCTTCCATGGAGTGAAAGAAGACCAACAAGTGTACATGATGTAAGTAGACAAGTAGGTGTCTCTTACTTGTAAGGGTTAAAGTGTATTCCTGGAAAACACTTGGTCTCAGATTCGCGGATTCATTCTTAGTGTTGAGCACATGCCGAGTGTAGATGAGGCCTTTGGCAAGGCTCTACGTGTTGCTATTGGCTTATCTGAAACCCATGTTGCTGACCCATCCGCCTTGGTTGCCTCCCGTGGTCGTAGTGGACGTAAGGATAGATCACGACCCAAGTGCCAGTGGTGTGACAAATTAGGTCACAAGAGTGAGAAGTGCTAGGAAAAGTTTCCACACTTAAAACCTCAATTTTCTCGTACTACCACTTTCGAGCCATAAACTGCTCCTCCAGTTTCTTCAAGATCTACAACTGTCACTTTATCTCAAGAAGATTATGCTCGTCTCCTTTAGGGACAGGGACAACCTCCTACTACCATGATAGCACAAGCCCCACTTCGTCATTCAGGTATACAATCTTCTGAGGCCTTGATTGCTTCTGCAGGTGATTCTTGGGTCATAGACTCTGGCGCCACTATCCATGTTTCAGGTACCTCTACCCTGTTTGAGAAGCTTTGTGCTCTTCCTAATCACACATCTATTACCATTGTCGATGGTCGCTTGTGTTCTGTATTTGAACAGGGGGAGATTTAAGTTTCCTCTCAGATACGGCTAAACGACGTCCTATATGTGCCCAATTTTTCCTTTAACCTATTATCTATTAGTGCCATTACTTTCCAGTTACAATGCTTTGTGACTTTTTTCTCTTTTCATGTTGTTTTTCAGGACCTTCAAACGGGGAAGAGGATTGGTTTAGGGCGTAAGTCCTCAACTTCTGGAGCTTATGTGTTAGTCCAGGATCGTATTCCGAGAGGATTGACTGTTGGGATCGATAGTTCTGATCCCTCTTTTCTGTGGTATTGTCAGTTTGGACACCCTTCACATCAAAAGCTGTGTCAAGCCCTTCCTTGGATTTCTGTTTCTACTTTTCAATGTAAGTCTTGTCAGCTTGGGAAGCACCATCGTGCAACCTTTAAGCGTCTTCGTCTTGCATCTCGTACTAGTATTTTTGATATTGTTCACTGTGATATCTGGGATCCTAGTCATGTCGCGTCTGTTGGAGGGCACAGGTACTATGTTGTTTTTGTTGATGATTACTCTCGTGTCTCGTGGACTTATCTATTAAAGTCTCGTAAAGATGTTCTTGATGTATTCAAAAAAAATTTGGCTGAAATAAAAAATCAGTTTGCTATTTTACCCAAAGTCTTACGCACAAATAATGCTCTTGAGTTCCTTAGTCAGGATTTTCAGGCTATTTGTGCCTCCTCTGGAATTATTCACCAGACTACCTGCCCTCATACTTCTCAACAAAATAGGGTTGCTGAACGCAAACATCGTCATATCTTGGATGTTACTTTGCACTCTTATAGTTCACATGAAGGTTTCCCATTATCTTTGATCTGATGCTGTTCTTACTTCTGTCTTCTTAATCAATCGTATGCCTTCAACTCCCTTGGGGGGGGGACTGTTCCTCTTTCTCGTCTGTTCCCTAACCGTGACCTTTTTCCCATACCTCCTAAAGTTTTTGGTTGTGTGGCATTTGTCCACAACCACATGTCTGGTCTTGACAAGCTGTCCCCTCGTGCCATCAAGTGTGCCTTTGTTGGTTATTCTCATCGTCAAAAGAGGTATCGGCTATATCATCCTCCAACCCAACGCTATTATGCCACCATGGATGTTACCTTTTTTAAGTCTCAGTCTTACTTCTCTGATGAGTCACCACTCTCCACTAGCTTGCCTTCTAATACACCTAAACCCTCACCCCTCAATATTTCATTGCCTACTACTTTTACACCTCCCGTTGAGAACTCCTCTCAGTCTAATACCTTGCAGGTTTACCGTCGACGAACACATGCTCCTCCTGTTGAGAACTTGTCCTCCACCTCTGATCCGGCTACAGGTTCTCCTCCTACGGTACCACCTTCTCTTCTTGCTGATAATGACCTTCCTATTGCCTTACGTAAAGGAACTCGCTCATACACTCAACATCCTTTATCTCATGTTGTATCTTATGCTAGCCTTTCTTTTGCCTCTCATGCTTTTGCTCTAGCCATCTCTAACGAGTCTATACCCAAGGATTATCAAAAAGCTTTTCAGGTTCCTCGTTGGAAGGCTGCCACGGACGAGGAGATGGGTGCCCTTCTCTCTCGTGGCACATGGGAGCTTGTTTCATGTCCCCCTGGGGCGAATGTGGTCTCCTGCAGGTGGGTGTTTACCATCAAGCGCAGGCCTGATGGCTCTGTTGAGCGCTACAAGGCGCGTTTAGTTGCTTGTGGCTTTACTCAGGAGTACGACGTTGACTATTCCGAGACTTTTTCGCCAGTGGCACGCTTGAACTCCATTCGTATTATTCTCTCTTTAGCCGTCAATTCTTCCTGGCCATTGGTTCAGCTAGATGTCAAGAATGCATTCTTGTATGGTGATCTTGATGAACAGGTTTATATGGAGTAACCTCCTGGGTATGTTGCTCAGGGGGAGATACGTGTCTGTGATCTTCACAAGGCCATTTATGGTCTCAAGCAAAGTCCCAAGGCTTAGTTTGAGACCTTCTGCAGAATTATGTGGAGTGATAATTTTCACAGTTGTAAAGTGGATCACTCTATCTTTGTCAAACACACTACTCATGGGGTTGTCATCCTTGCCGTATATGTGGATGATATGTTATTAACTGGTAGTGATACCCAGGGCATTGAAGACACCAAGCTTTTTCTGCGCAGACACTTTGCCATTAAAGATATGGGCACTCTTCGTTACTTCCTAGGCATTGAATTGGTGCATTCAGATGAGACCATGTCGCTGTCCCAAAGGAAATATACCTTGGATCTACTCAAAGAGACTGGGCGTGAAGGGTGTAAACCAGAGGAGACACCCATTGAACAGACCCACTCTTTATGGGACACTAAATCCCCCTTGTTTGATGATCCAGGTAGATATAGGAGACTTGTTGGGAAACTTATCTACCTGACCGTCACCAAATCTGATATATCTTACACAGTTAATTTATTGAGTTAGTTTATGCACTCTCCCAGGGAGGTTCATTGGTGGGGGGTCCTTCGCTTGCTGGCATATATTAAATGCACTCCAGGAAAAGGCATTCTGTATAAGAAGCATGGTCATGTTGGTATTGAAAGCTATTCCGATGCTAGCTATGCAGGAGACAGAAATAGTAGGAAGTCTACTTCTGGTTGGTTGACCTTCGTTGAAGGTAATCTTGTTACTTGGAGGAGCAAGAAACAGAATGTGATTGTAAAATCTAGTGTCGAAGCAGAATACAGGAGTATGTCCAATACATTAGCTGAGCTTGTGTGGCTCAAGGCGTTGCTGTTTGAACTTGGAGTTGATCATACTAGTCCAATGCCAATGTACTATGATAATCAAGCTGCCATACATATTGCATCTAACCCTATGTTTCATGAGAGAACCAAACATGTGGAGGTAGACTATCACTTCATTCGAGATAATGTTCAGAAGAAAGTCATATCTACACCATTTATCAAGTCTGAAGATCAAGTGGCAGATATTCTCACCAAGAGATTGAATGCTACTCCTTTTAAAAGATTATGTTGTAAGCTAGACATGTATGATATGTATATGCCCCAGCTTAAGAGGGAGTGTTAGATTATTAGATTATTGGATACTTCAAGATCCATTTAAGGATCCATATCTAAACCCATTTTGCCTATATATGTAATGTTACTAGGTTGAAATGATATACCATTGAAAAACCTATTTTCTAGGGTTTTCCACCTCTTCTTCTCTCTTTCCACTGTTTCTAATTTATTTAAGAAATCACACATGGAAGTAATAACAAAATAATGAATGCACAATCAAACCACAAAGAACACAAACATTTTTAAATGGTTCCTCAATTAGGTGTGCCCAACCTTAAGCTTAGAAAGCTTGAACCTATTCTAATCCACTAAATTAAGTTATAAGGTGTTTTTTCAAGTTCAACACCAACCTATTACAACAAGTGTTTATGGTTGAATACTCTAACTAACTAAGTATTTAACATTAAACACACAACAAACCTAATTAATGTTTTAAGGTGAAAGCATTACAACTCAACCAGTGTTTTAAGGTAGAAACACTACAAAACCATACCTACAAAAGATCAAACACACCAACCAACCAGTGTTTTTAGGTAGAAACACTCTAAACCAACCTAAATCAAGTGTTAATGGTAACACTTCAATTAACCAAAGTTTTAAGGAAAAAACTCAACAAACCCACCACTCATTGATCCAAAAGAGAGCAATTGTGTTTTCAAGTCGAAACACAAGTAAAACTGACTATTACAAAGGACCTTTATAACAACAAATACAATACAACTTATAGATTTCGCAGATTGTTCTTGCTCTAAAGATATACAGAATGCCTAAATGCAGATGATATGAAATATGATCCTTTGGCACCATGCAAGAGCTTCAAGTGATTTGCAATGAGCCTCAATGATTGCCTATGCTTAAAAATATGAGAGTTTTACGTCCTTTCTAAGTCCCACATGAGGATTTATTTATAAACAAATTTCAGAATGTCCTAACAGCTAGTTTACTCAATGAAACGAACTAACATCTTACTAAAATGTTGGTTCATTTTACCAACTAGTTTCATCAAGTCAATGTCGAGTAGATCGTTGGTCCATTGAATAAGTGCAAAATCCCCTATCCAAATTTTTGACCAAAACAAATTAACTTTTACCTAAACATTGGTTCATTTCTTTAAAGGTCACAAACCCTAAGGCAACCAAATTAAAGTCAAAATGAATTGTCATTCCTTCCATCTAGTCTGAAATCCCTTGTCTAAATAGTTACATGAATCGAACTAATGTTTTCCAAAATTAACGTTTACAATTTTATATGAATGATCCTTAAATGAAGAATATGCCTAAAGTAAACTTAGATGAACATTAGTAATGAAGCTCTGACTAAATGTGCTAAGGTCATTAGTCTAAGATTTCAATTAAACCATATAATCCTACAATTAAATTGAACCACATTTCAATCAAAAATAACACAATCTAATAAAATATTATTTAAGTCATACCAATGAACCTTACCGATTTGATCGATTGACACATTAAGGGTTAAGACAATTTGACCAACTAGTCCAAACAATTTTATCAATCGATTCGAATGATTCTACTAACCATGCACAATGAAAGTCAAAACATTGATCTGATATGTTCCGGTCAATTAGTTTGTTTTTCCCTAACCTTCAATATATGCCTTAGATGTCAATAATCATTGGTCTGTTATTCACAACCATTGATCTATTTTTGTTTGGACAAACTTATATGATCTAAGGTGAATGACGTGACCTAACTCTACTGTAGAGATGTACCTAAGTGTCCTATAGCAAGAGCATTACAATCCTTAACATACACACAAGGTTGTTGGTCTTCAAGCTTTATTTGACCATTTCTTGAGTTTTGGTCTTCAATTGATCTTCAAGTATTTGTGTTCATGCCTTCAAGTGATCTTCATGCTTGTCCCACACCTATCTGGCTTGCCTTAAGTGATTTTCACAAGTCATCCTAGTTCTTCTAATACAATCAGTCTTTCATCACTTGTACTTACAATCATTCATACAGTAAAATTTTTGATATCACCAAAATTACATAAGAATATATTTCTAACAGCTTCCTATCCCACACAATGAGAAATTCTCCTCAATTTTGCTGAAATGCGTCCTCACCATGGCCTCCTTCAGATTTATAGCTCTAAAACCTTTTATGATTTGTAACCTACAATCCCTTTTTGGGTTTAAGAGCTCTCGGCGTGGAAGAAGTTAAGGAATAAAAATGGTATAGCTGGTTGTGCGTCACTCAAAAAACTCACGCACATACACAAAACTTTATGTCATTGAGAGAGAAGAAGAATCCAAGAGAAGGAGAGTTATATCTCATTGAAGACTTAAGTACAAGGGGTGGCTAGAATGATCTTTGTGAGACTTTCCATACGGGACTACATTGTCTCTTTTGTAAGTGCATGGGTTACCACAAAATATTGACCCTCATAAATCATGATTGACTCCCTTATACACCTATGAACACTACAACTCCTCCACAACTTGGCCAACTATGAATGAAGGAATCACACAATGCCTTTCATGCAACTCACACCCTCCAACAAGTCTTCTCTCTTACTCAATCAACTACTAGACCGATTTCGACGCCCATTGTTTACATCTTCTGAGCACTTGTTCATATTCCACATCTGATATGACTAGTTTCTCCTCTATTCTAACCACAAATGGAATTCAGTCTTCTTAGAAATCATTGTATTGCACTGAAAAACTTTCAACATACACCATAATATGTATCCAACACGCTGAAATAAATCCAGCAAATGCCACATTTTATCCAACATGAAAAAGTAATTTGTGGTCATACCAAAATAATTTCTGGACCCACAGCTGCATTCTCTAACATCTTCCGCCACCTTCAATCCCTCCCACTCATAGACATCTCCTGCCAATCCGACCATGGATCATCATAGCTCCTTTCCATTCATCTATCTGATATGTCCTTCATTTTTTGTTTTTCAATTCTCATTCATCAATTTGGGGGTTGATTGGGGGTGGAAGTGTTCTCTTTAATTGATTAAAGGGTCAATTTGGGGGTGGAAGTATTGTCTCTAATCAATTTGAGGGTCAATTTGGGTGGAAGTGTCATCTCTAATCAATTTAAGGGTCAATTTGGGGATTGAATTGATTTAGGAGTTAATTCTTCAATTTTTTTTCCCTATCACTTACACCATTTGGGGGTTGATTTTGGCAATTACTTGTATTCAAAAATATATGATTGTACCTTTTATCAATTGTGAGATAATGAGCGGTAAGAAAATTTCACAAGCAGCATAAGAATATACTGTGCTCAATAAAAATAGACTATCCTCCATTATTGTTCCTTAGATTTTGAGATAATGGAAAAACCATTAATTGTAGAAAGTCAGTACATAATAAGCAGCAGTCAGCACTAAATTTTTATATGGACAAAAGAAAGACATTACATAAGAGAAACAAATAATGAGTATCACATCCTAATTCTAGGAATAACTTTTCACTCCATGAGAGAGCAAACCAAATTAAAATTCTGCATCTAGCTTTATGCATTTAATATCAAAGATAGGATCTCACAATGAATTATTGATGAAAGCTTTCCTTCAAAAAGTTTCTTTATCCTAATTTAATAACACACCTGCAATGATGAAAGCTTTTCTTCTAAAGCAGAAACCTGTTTGTTCATAGTCTCTATTGAATTCACAAGAGCACATGATAAAATATGGTCATATGTGAAAATATATTTCTAAAATATCTACTTATGAAAATATATCTAACATAAAATATTGTTGGTTTATATTGTTGGCTATCTCGATAGTGATTCTCTTGTTATATCATTAATTACACTTATATAATTAAATATGATTACTGTGGTATATGATTGAGTAGACTATGACCACTAATAATAAGAAAAAGCAACCAAAGAGAACTTATATTACATGGAATGTCAAAGCTAATGAGGTGATCTTAGACATTTTATGTGAATTTCTTGGAAAAGGAAATGGAAAAACTCGTATTCACATTTTATGTGAATATGAGATGGCCTAACTCTACTCTAGAATGCACATAAGTATCTAGAGCAAGAGCAGTACATACATTAACCTATACACGCACATGTCTATCTTCAACTTCACTTGATTAATCTCTAAGCTTTGTTCTTCATCTCTAACCATGCCTTCATGCTTGTCTCATGACTAATCCAGCCTTTGTTAAGTATCTCATCATGGCATAATTGTTTGTACTTACAATATGACACATACATATAGAATGATGGGTGTTTGACATCATTAAAATCTCATAGAGATGTTGAAACATCTCAAGCTATAAAGGAATTCATGCATGTTTCCTTCGATGAATATGCTTCAAAAGAAATTATTAAGTATGTGGAAAATAAAGATGATATTCCTCTACAAGCTAACGAGAATCTAAAGGAAAATTTGAATAATGATAAAGATCAACTACCTAGAAGTTGCAAGTATAAAACCCAAACACCCAAGAGATCTATCCCATGATGTCCAAAGTAGATCTAAAGCAAACTCTTAAATTGCACATTGTGCATTTATTTCCAAAATAGATCCAAAGAATATTAATAGGGCTTGTGAAAATGAATTTTGAATTCTTGCTATACACAAAGAGCAATCACAATTTGTAAGAAATGATGTGTAAGAACTTGTACCTAAATTCATAGATCATATCATAATTAGTATCAAATGAGCATTTAGAAATAAATTAAATGAAGATGGATTAATCATTAAAAACAAAGTTAGATTGGTTGCACAAGATTACAATAAAAAAAGGAATAGATTTTGATAAAACATTTACACCAATAGCTAACTAAAATGGATAAGAATGTTACCTATATGGGAATCAAATTATTTCAAATGAATGTAAAAAGCACCTTCTTAAATGGATTGGTAAAGAAGTATATATGAAACAACCCTACGATTTTGAAGATAAATTATTTCCTAATCATGTATTTAAACTATGAAAGGTCCCTCCAGCAATCACCCTGTACTTAATGTAATAGGTTGAAAAGATTTCTCAATGTAAAGGATTTCAAAATAAGAAGAGTTGATAATACACTTTTACAAAAATTGACTCAAATGACATACTTATAGTTCAAGTCTATGTTGATAATATTATATTTGGTGCTACTAAAAAAAGCATGTATGATGAATTTGCAAATGAAATGGAAAAGGAAATTTAAAATAAGCCTTATGAAAGAAGTTTCCTTTTTTTAGGACTTCAAATTAGACAGATAGAAAATTGTAAAAGCATTAGAACCCCCATGAGTACTACTTTCAAGATTGATAAAGATAAAAAAGGAATAAACTTGAATCAAAGGAAGTTTAAAGGAATGATTGAATCCTTACTCTATTTAACTACAAGTAGACCTAATATCATGTTTAATACTTCAATGTATGTGTTAATACCAAGTTTTAAGTTGAACCTAAAAACTCTTACTTTTTAGAAATCAAAAGAATATTTAGATGTCTAAAAGGAATATATGACTATGGGTTATACTATCCTAAAGCTTATGATTTAGATTTAAAAGGTTATACAAATGCTGATTTTACAAGTAACAAGAGTAATAGAAAAAGTACAAGTAGAACTTGTATATTTCTTGGAAACGCAATGGCATCATAGTTTAGCATAAAGTAAAATAATGTAGCCCTATAAACTATAGAAGCTTAGTACATAGTGGAGTTTGTTATACACAAATTCTTTAGATGAAACAAACTCTAGAAGATTATAGACTTAAGTATGAAAAAATTCCTATTCTTTGTGATAATATGAGTGTCATTAATCTATCCAGAAATCCAATTTTAAATTTAAAAGAAAAACATATTCATATTAGACATCACTTTCGTAGATATAATGTTAAAAAAACACATAATTGTTGAACATGTGACAATAGAGGAAAAACTTGTTAACATATTTAGCAAGCCATTAGATGAACAAAAGTTTAATAAAATTAGAAGATCACTAGGATTAAGCAGACTAGCAAACTTAGCTTAAGCACCTGGTCACATTGAAATGACCATCAATGGGTCAATCAACCAAATAATCAGACAGCAAGCAATTTGAAGACTTGTTTAGGATAACCGGCTATATAACTAGGACCATTTTTTAGAAATTTCGTTACATTAAGCTTACATTTTATATTATTCTATGCATTTTTTCTATTTAGTAATAATTTCAGGGGGAGTTTATTTTTTTGATATGACAAAAAGGAGGGAAATACTCCAATATACATGATAGGGGGAACAACTCAAAGAAAACATCTACAATACAAGCGAGCTACAAGAAGATTTACATATATAAAAAATTGTCATCATTCCATGAAAAAATTGGCATCATTCCACTACAGACAGATAAAACCATCACTGTACACTTCCATATTTCAATAAGGAAGATAACATTACCACTACTCCCTTCTTTTAATTCTATGATGCAATAAAAAATAATCTAACATGGGGCATTGAAACGTAGAGATGACCATTTGCTGCTTTTTGTCAATTTTCATAATGTCCATTTTCCATTTGTGGAGCATTGAAAAATATACCTCTAAATGTGAAAAAAGGACAAATTGGATACCATGAGTTTCTGATGGGAATAGTGTGCATAAGATAATAAATAGATAAAAGTTGTCAAAAAGCTGTATTGTAAGGAAAAGATAATGATCGCGGCCATAACTATTGTGTAAAAAATAAAAAATAATAGATATGCATACCCACGAGCATTGCAAAGGGAATCAATCTCATCTATGAATATGGTGCTTGGAGCATAAGATCTTGCAAGATCAAACAGACAGCGGACCATACGTTCACTCTCTCCACGCCATTTGGATGCCAAAGTAGCAGAAGAAACATTGAAGAATGTTGTTCCACATTCAGTAGCAACTGCCTTGGCCAAAAGTGTCTTTCCAGTACCAGGAGGTCCAAACATAAGAACCCCTTTCCAAGGCCGACGAATGCCCTTTAAGAATTAAGTGCAGTAGTCAATAAACAAGAACAGAGGAATTTGCAAGGAATAGGGTATCTTTTATCTAAGTTAACTTAAAATTAAAGTACAAAAACAATTCTAATGATAAACATGAATTAATCAGAAAACAAAACAAGAGATGAATTATGCAGACTGATCTTCCCAAGCAAGTGTCAAATTACTACAACAATTAAGTGACATCAATGCAAAGGTAATCAAAATGATTACTCATTGAAGTTTCAATAACCTGAAAATATTCTGGCATCCAGAGAGGAAGGACAACAGCTTCTTCCAAAAGTCTTTTGGCTTCACTGAGTCCTGCAACATCATCCCATCTTACACCAGGGCTGTTCTCCAAAACATCCCGCTCAAGCATTGCAGCCAGATCTGCATCAGGTCCTTCATATTGTCTCTTAGACTTGCCTTCTTCAGCATCACCATTCTAAAAACCAAACACAACAGTATAATGCTTTGAAATAAATTCAAATAATTTGAAGGTACAACTTGATAGTTGTCATTTGTCAAGAGAACCTGCACCCATTAAAACATGCAAAGAAAGACAAACGATCCTCTATTATGAAAATAATTATTCATGAGACAACATGCATTCTAATTTCTATCATATTGGTAGGTACGTTTGATGAACATTTCATCTCTAAATCAACCCAAACCACTCGGACAACTAGAATCCAGTTGTATATGGCACGAATACAAGTAATTCATTTAAATCAAAGCTTAGCCATGGTTACTGTAAAGTCACTCTTCTGTCTATGTCTCACTTTCAACTTTCTATGATGAAAAACTGAAAAAAATCGTCTGCCATTCTCCTCTATTAAAACTGGGAAAAGAATACACTTTCCTATGTTTGAACATTGAAGATACTTCTTTACAGCATTAATACATTTTAGTACTCTTTTGAATCATCTGCTGCATAGTAGGTTTTCTAAAAGAGTTGTGATAAGAAAAATTTCACTACATTCAAAAACAAATATAAACTCTTAATGCGCAAGAAAAATTACAAGAAGCAAACAAGCAAGGATCATTTTACACCAGATAACAAAACATAACTGATCAGAATCCCAAGGATTGATTGGTCAAATACGTGATGATATACATGTCATATCAGGACACATGATTGAAAAGGTAAGAAATGAGGAATGTTTGACTGATGAAATTGTTGTACAAATGACTATCTTATTAAGAATAAACACATGGTGTCCACTCATGGGTTAAAATTATCAGTGACAAAATGTCCACATTGAATCACGTTGAATTAGGCTGAAGAGTACTTTACCGCCGACTCCGACTTGCTAGAGTTCAATTTCCCCTTCTTTGCAGATGTTGTAGATGAAGACGATGATCTAGCTCCTGGACCTCCTTTGCTTGGTGTGGACTTTGCACCACCAGCTGCTCCTGACCTTGCAGTGGAACCACGGGCCCATTTTGCATCTTGGGAGGAGACTGACTTCTTCACAGTCCTTGTAGGTCTTCTCAGACTACCATCACGGGTGGGAGGCCTCCAAACATCAGGATCATCCATGGCAGCAGTAGAGGGTGTTGGATACTCATCTAATGGCTGGAAATTGAATGAACCTTTGGTGCAGATTGGCGGAGAAGAGGACCTTGTTGAACCTGGGATGTTCTTGAATGCCCTTCTCTCTTCATCCAATTGTTTGACAATATCCAATTCCTCACATAGAGCTTTCTTGCAGTCCATCCATTTGGTGCGGACCACTGGATCATCCAAAGTGCTTAAATGCCTGAACACAGAAAAGAGAGAGAGAGAGAGAGTTGAGCTTCAAACCATAACAAGGGCGTAACTGTGAACATCAATTTAGAAGGATATTAAGTGATCCATCGAACTAGGGGAATTTGTGATCTATCAAAGTAAGTGATCTATCGAATTAGAAGAATTTGTGTTTTGATTTAGAAACTTCTGTTCATGGTTGCAATACATTCCTGGCCTTACAATTGTTCGTCACTCTAAAAGGCTCACATCACATCACATGGCGGGGACAGAAAGCCCTCTCATCTTAACACTAAATCACACCAATCGACCGGAGGATTTACTTAGCAACTTGTGAGTACGCAATGATTTCTTTTCCTTCACAGTGGCCTCGTTTTCCACCTAAACAACAGTTATTCCGAAAATATATCACAAATGTAAACCCCCTAGGGTATCAGAGGAAATGACAAGACGACCTGAACGACGGAAAATCCCGCCTTTGTGCGGATGGTACTCAAACTCGTATCTACGCAACTTTGTATGCACCCATCTACCTATTGTCTACGACGTAAACGATAGAGAGGGAGTTGAAATTTAGAGATAGAGTTGAAGATTGCGGCGGATGTGAAGAAGAGAGGGGCGGTAGTCATCATACTTGTTGATTTGCGCAATGGCACCGTCGAAGAAGATGATGGAGGTGTCGTAGACGCCCTCGAGAGCGTAATCCCTCGCCAGCTTGAGGTGGTCCTGCAGCCCCGCCAGAGAACCAACCATTATCTTCCGCTACAACTGCTGCTGCTGCTTCTGTATTCTGATTTCGGCGATTCTCCTCTCCGCCTTCTCTCTCAATCCGAGATCCAGGAGGAAGAGGAGGAAAACGATGATCTCTCTCTCTCTGCTCTGGTACCCGGCGGTGACGACGACAGCAGCGAGATGGACGACGCGACTCGACGGCACAGAGGAAGACGAGAATCTTCACGCTACACTTGAGTTGTCTCTGCTTGAAGTCACGTGATAAACTGGTGACACCTCTCCTTATTTTGACCGAAGTCAAACAACTCGAGTGTCTGATCGCACGAAGCACGATTACCGCTGCTCCACGTCTATTTTATTAAAAAAAAGTAAATTTAAATAAAAATTAAGAATTTTTAATTTAAAAGTCAAATAAAATTAAAATTAAAATTAATTTTGTATATAAAGTTAGAATTATATACAACTCATGGTGGCACGATTTCAGAGGACAAGTGATGCGAAAAATGTTGCATGTGACTTTTTCAAGGGGATTTTCAATTTTACCCTATCTCAATTAATTATTTACTTATTAATAAATATCATATAATAAAATTTTTGTATGATATTTTTAAATATAATAATAGAAAATGCTATACAAAAAATTTTTAGGTATTTCTTCTCTTTTGTTATATTTTACCGAGCATGTTAAAAAAAACAACTTACCAAATTGTTTGCAAGAAAAAACTGTTTTTGACGTAAAATAGTTATAATTACGGAATTTTCGTCTACATTAACAGAAATTTTCATTTTGGCCAACCAGAATCATCCTAACTATCCAATTAAATGAAAATTCTGTTTGTCCACTTCAATTAAAAATTTCATCTTATATAACTGAAACTTTCATCCTAACCAACTAGAACCATTCTAGCTATGTAGTCAATCGAAACGTTGTCATATTCAACTGAAAATTCTATCAGTCTAATCAACTGAAAATTTCATTGTATGTTGTGTTGGGTTTCAATTTATGAATATCAATAACTATTTATTTTTATAATATTTATAAATTGATATTAAATTAGTATTTTACAATAAAAAATTGCTATAGTAAAAAATAGTGGTAAGGGCAAAATAGTAAGTTTACTTTTAATACTATAGTAAAAAAATTACTACAATCGCTATTTATTTATTTTGTTCTATTATAATTACTATGCGTAATTAACAATGTATAGTAAAAATTTCACCTTACCTTATTAATAAATACAGCCTATATGTTAGAATTTGCATAATAATAACGATATTGGGAGTAATTTTGGAAATTGGAAAAAATTAAAATCAAATGGAGTCTACACTTTAAAAAAAAATTAATAGTTTGATAATAATCAGGAGTTGATTTTCCTTGAGTATTTAGAAAAAATCAAGTGAATTTAAAGACTCAAGACAAATAGCTGTAGATGTTCACATTTACAATTTTTCTTAATTAAAATGTCAAAAAGTAGCAACAAAAAATTCTTTTAAGGGCAAAGAAAAAGAGTAGAAAATAACCAATATGACCAAGTAAATTACTTGATCGTCATCTTTATTTAACATGTTGAGTCTTCACCTTATCTTCTTGTATATTTTGTCAAATTAAATGATAATCAATTGATGATAAATAAAATTAAGAGCTATATAAGTGGTTGCCCTATATATTATCAATAAATAAATAAATCAACAGTTCTTTCAATCTGCAAATCAAAATTATAAAGCAAATATGTCAATTAAGTAGTTTCACAACAAAGTAGCAACCTTAACTTGTATTCTACTTCAACAAATGATTGTAAATTGGCTATTGTTTCATAGTTTTCGATGAAGTCAAAGACAAGCCATTTAAGGAAAAGAGTCTTAGGTAGTATTTGTGCATTTAATTAAAATTTTCATCATTTCATATAATTTTCTATTAATTTTAAATGCACAAACCCTCCTTAATATCCATATCTGGAGTGCAATGCAAGCAATGGGCACACTCTTCAGCATTCAATCACATATCTCTTTCTCCCAACTCCTCAAGGCAGCTTTGCATGTGGAAACTTCATTCCAATGAAGGCATTTCCCAACACCATTCGCCACTCCCAAGGGATAGCAAGTAGGGAAGAACTAGATGATAAATCCGACTAGAACTTCCATCACTATTGTAGTAGTGACACAAATGCGGTTGGTCTCCAAGGAAGGTTAAATGTGCGTTTGTTTGTATTTACTCTTAGCTTTTGGATAGATTGAAACTTTTTTTAGAATTATGTAAACAAACACATCTTTTTTAATTAATGTAACAACTCTAGGATCCTAAAGCACTAGCTCCAACATAGTTGATTTCTCACTTGATAGAGGAGTTGCTCGTCTATAACTCTTCGAAATAGTAACCACTCATCGAAGCCCAAAAGACATGACTACCCTCAACGCATACTAATTTCATAGGTAATTTTTGGGATTTTGGTTTTTTATTTTTTTTTGAAAATTTTCATTTTTTTGCTTTATTTTTCAAAAATTTTCGAACTTCTTTGTTTAGTTATTTTTGTAAGTGAACATTGATTTTTTCACCATTTGAAAATTTATTTATAAAAATTTTAGTAATTAAAATTTTTCCATGATTGAATTGGGAGTATTTGTAATTTGATTTAGTATATTATAATTTTTGAAATTAAAATCATTTCATTAATTGGAGAACCACATAAAAATCTTTTGTGTTTCCTGTTACATATATTTTAATTAAGCACATACTTGTAAAAAAAGTTGTAATAAACTCAAATACACACTATTTACCCCCCTCTAGCAATTGAATTGATCCTTTTAACCCCCATTTTCAGGCATACCCGGCCTATGATTTCAAGGCCCCATGATGGCTAATTGGGCTATCGAAGCCCAATTGTCACATTCCATCAACTTGAACCCCTAAGGCCCACCATCGCAATAGGTTTATGAAATGGATCAAAGACTCATTTCCTCACTTAAAAAGGATACACCCTCTTCTCTAAACCAATAAGGTTCATTTCCCCATCCAAGGTGGGAAGGATACCTTCGTGGGCCTCTAAAGCCCATTTTCCCTTTTTCTTTATGGAGTTGGACTCAAAGGCTCATAAGTAGCACCAACCCTTGTGGACGAGCCTTTGAGGCCCATTTCCCCTTTATAGATGAAGTAGCACCCTTTGTGGGCTATCAAGGCTCACTTTTGCTTTTTCTTTAATTTAGGTCTGTAAGGCTCATTTACTTTTTTACTTATACAAGTTGGGTCCAAAGGCCCATTTATGATCTAGACAGGCTTGCCAAGTTCACTATTAGGATTGAAGCTTGTTAGAGAGGAGTGAATAGTAAATTAAAAATCATAAACAATAGAAAAAAAAAACAAATACAAGATTTTATAGTGATTCACCCTAAAATAGAGTTAATCCACTCCCCAATTCAAAGGTCTATCTTGAGAGTTACATTATTATTGAGTGTTTTACAAATCCACACTCCAATATTTATACACCTTTACTTTTTTAGGATCAAAAAAGAAACCCCTTGACAAGGAGACCACCTTGTCACTTTGTAAAGATACCCTCTTTGCAAACCTAAACACAGCTTAATAAGTAAGCTTTTTCTTACAACCCTTTGGATGACTTGCAAAACCCTTTGTGAGACACAAAAATCGTAAACAAAAAACACAAGTATTCTCACAAGAACAAAAAGCAAAAGCAAACAAGAATTGCACACATGAAAAAGCCTTAGCTTTTGCTCCTTGCTTGTCTTCAATTTTTATAATTTAATCCATAGCCAAAAATGAAATGTTGTCCTCCTTCTAATTGCCATAAACTGAATTTTTTTAAATCTTAATTTTGAATTTGAAATCTTGCTCTTTCTTCATTAAATCCTAATAGGTTTTTATTTATTTGATCTTGCAAAAATTAATCTCAAAAATATCGAAATAATAGATCCTATATCCTGTAGAAATTAATTAAAAGTCAAATAGATTTTCCATTTAGGTTGGGTGACTTTTTTGTTTGTCTACGAAATTTCTAAACCTACTTAACGATTTTCCGTTAGATATTAAGCATAAACTTGTAAGAGCAAAGTGATAACGGAATGTCTGTCAACTAACGTAGAAACATTTGTTTAATATTCCTATATTATAAACAAGTAAAATAAGTTATAACGGAATGTCCGTTAACTAATGTCAAAACATTCGTTCAATAATCTTGTATTAAAACAATTAAGCAAGTTATAATGGAATGTGCATCGACTAATGTTGTAATATCTGTCTAGTAATTGCATTAAAACAAGTCGAGAAGTTATAACAAAATGCTCGTCAACTATTGTCAGAACATTCATACAACAAAACAATAGTAATTTAAGTTATTAAGTAACAACTAGCATCGGAACATCCATTCTGAAACGTTGCATATTTTTTTATAATATTATGAATAACCTTAAAACATCCATTCAGAAACCTACATAATTAAATTTGACAAGTACCTACTAAAGCATAAACTCATTAACGAAACTCCTGCTGTTAGTATGGATTAGTATGAAACTTTTGTAAGATCTTTAGCCTGTATTCTGCAACATAATTATTTATAGAAAGTCTATATTAATATCCACGTAACTCTCATCAACATTATTCTCTATATTAATGGAACTTCCATAGTCTTATTCAGAACTTCCGTTAGAACTTACCGGTTTAAAAATTATACTTAACATATGACATCATCAAAAAAAAAAAATTTCCTTAACAATCTCCTCCTTTTTGATAGTGACAAAACTCATGTATACATAGTATAATTTCAAACATCCACATATTCACACATTCAATAAAGCATTCATAGAAACATTCATAATTAACAGTAAAGCATGATATTAAAAAAAAAAAGAATTTACAAGTTCTTCTCTTCCCATTTTTGTCATTAGCAAAATAAAACCTCTAAACAAATTTAATTTATATTGTCTTTAATATAATCATGCAGTTCATTCATAATGGAGATAATATCCTCAATCTGTTGTTGAATCTGTAGAAGTTGAGATTGAATTTGTTGTTGCTGATCTTGAATCTTTTCAAGATGTTGTTGTACCAACTGTTGGTGTAATTGCTGGTTGACTTGATTTCTTAAATCAGCAGTCTCAGCTTACAGCACTGTCATTACTTCACATAGATTATCATCTAGAGTATCGACAGCAAATTTTGTAGTCTAGGGAGAAGCTGCCATTAAAATTTACTTTCCTTTGGTCATATATAAAGATTTCTTGGCAAACTTTTCCTTCTTCCTTAGCTGCAGTGAAGTGATGGGCTTTATCTTCACCATGTCAGACTTAAATACAATGATATCTACATACTGCATCATCAAAATAACTGGCAATACAGTACTATAAAATAGTTTTGTTCTCACATTTCTAATGTGATACATAATAATCTTTGCCTAATTCATTTTAATTTCTTTTTAAATAGCATAAAGGGCTTTATACACTATAAAATTTAACTGATTTGTATGCCCTTTCTTCGGAAAGAAATTGTATGATAGGATCAGCTCAAGAAATCTAGATGTAGTATTTAACTAACAAGTTCTTGTTAATTTTCCATCAAACTCTTGATCTACAGCCAAAACAAAGTTAATTTCTTGAGTATTCCATTCCAACTTATTTAGGGAATAGAATGAATCGATCCTATTAGAAGGGATTGACTAATAACTTGCTCTGTAAGTTAAAATTGATGTGACCTAATCCACCCTTTAATGTAATTGCTCTTAAAAACAGAATTTGCATAAAATTCAGCAATCATAGACTTGTAGAATTTATCAAACATTGTTTGTAGAAATTTGTCAATTTCTTGTATAGCAAATAATCTCTTAATATCCTCTAAGTCTTGAAACTAAACAATTAACCTCCCATGGAGGCTTTTCATTGACACATATTTGGAAAAGCTTTGCTCTACTTCAGCATCTTTAAACTTTTGCTCTACCTCATTATGTGGTTCATTTTCTGAAGCTTATGCTAGAACCTCTACCAAGGTTTGCTTCTGTATAACATCTGTTAAAATATTTTAAACATTAAAATCTGAATCCTCCTGCATATTGATATTTTCTGGAGGTGGAAGTGTAGGAAGGGTAGGAGACCCATCTCTCCCACTCATTTCCCTTGGTCCTTCAGTAAGCAATTGAGTATCTACTGTATCATGTATATTTTGCTAAAACATTATCCAAAATATTTCTATCTTCTTCAGTCATGTCCTCATCTCTAATAATTTTGAAAGAATGTTTTTTAGATTTTGTACCTCTTTCATTTCACCTCTGATAAATCAGTCCTCTTGTACCTCTCCCAATCTATGGACGAATCTGACCAATAGTGTGCTACTTGGTCCTTCCTTCTCCCCTTCCTCTACTGGGCCACCTTCTGGAAGCTGGAACTGGTTGGGGGGTTCGATATACTGCTGCTGCGCCTCCTGGGACTATCGGTAGGTTGACTGGTTCATCACTAAGATATTGAGGAAAAGAGATTTTAGTTCGGATTGGGTGGTTGGCCATGGTGAATGAATAGTGTTAGAGCACAGGTTTGTGTGGGAATATTCGAAAGTTAGATATTTCGGAAGTCTTAAGTGTATCAGCAGGTGTTAGGGTTTTATATGAGGATTTGTCAGATAGGGTTTTAGCAGGTATGTAGAAATACTATCTTTCAGTGGATATTTCGTCAGATACTTAAACATGTAAAACATGTGAAAAATATAAAACTGGCAATCTTGTCAAATTAAATAATATCATTAAAATTAAATGCTCACTCTACACAAATGCTATGGAAAATAATTATATCAATAGGATTTATCATGTAATTCACAACTCATCAAATCATTTCAAAGTTTACTTCCATTTTCATTCTGTAAACTTCTCATCAATAACGAAACTTTCTCAATCAACTTAATAATGAAAATTTCAACCTTATTTTTCACCAAAACAATCATGAGGTAATTTAAAATATAAGTGCCTAGTGTACGTGCATAATAATCAATCTAAGATTTAAGGCATCTCATTTATCTTAAGCATTTAAATCCTATTTTTCACCAAAATAGTCATGAGATTTACCTTAGGCACATTATAGTTAGAATTGCATGTGATTATTTTAATTTAAAATAGAGATCACTTTAGAAATGATAAGTCATGCATCATTTCCTGCATCTTCTTGATTTAAATCAAGGGAAAGGTGAATAAAGGTAAGTCATGTATCATGAATAATTGCATCATTAAATCAAATTTAATCAGTTAATTCATGCATCATTCCTAGCATTGCATGAAGGTCTCATGCTTTTTAAATTTTAAGTTGCTAAACTTATGCATTCACACATCACTTGCATTTTTGTTTGAGTTTTTCTTAGATTAGTGTATAGCTACATATAAACTAGACCCATTAAACCTATTTCTAACCTATTGTAAAAGCATGGAAATATGTTCATAACTCTTCCCTAGCTTCTTTAGCCCTTTTCTTCTTGGACTCAAAGGCCTAATATCTTCTTAAACCCCTAATGGACCCAAAATCTTACTTTATGCATATATTTTACACTTAGAATGTATAAGTGCATTATATAGACTAACACATATCAAACCATGTGACAGGCCAACAAGTTGGGCATGTAGAGTGTCTAATCTCTTCCTCACATGTACCCTAAAACTTATTTCGAATTCTTTGATTTAGTCCCAATGAGTCTTATCCTTTGAATACGATGTCACTTGTATGTAAACATGTATTATATAGATTTTCTTAGTTTAACATTCATTAGACTAAGTTATGACTTCTTAGACTTAAAGACTCATTCACCCTAATTTAACCCACCTAGAACTTTAAAGGACCTACCTTGCTCTCTTTAAACTTATAGGCTTGATGCAGAGTATTCTATGGATAGAGACCTAACTTGCTCTATAGCATGAAGAAATCATGTTACAATCTACATTTGTCTTCACCCTCCTCTCTTGTGTGGAAACCTTGCATACGTAGACCAATGACACATCTACACCCATTCTGCCCCATTCCTTGAGTGGAAGACAAATAAAAGGAAAAAAGAAAAAGGAAATAAATAAGGGTTTGTGTCTTTCAGGAATTTCAAAAAGGAAAAATCATGAAAAAAAATTTGAACTTTCAGGCA
Organism: Amphibolis antarctica; assembly: GCA_024699675.1. Lineage (NCBI taxonomy): Eukaryota > Viridiplantae > Streptophyta > Magnoliopsida > Alismatales > Cymodoceaceae > Amphibolis > Amphibolis antarctica. The sequence continues at coordinate 21,287 of JAMKPZ010001355.1, read as the reverse complement.
TTTATGTATTTTGGAAAAATATGAAATTTTTTTAAATTTTTTCATTATTACTAGATTGTTTGTGAACGTTATGAAAATTTTGAAAAATTAATTTTTAAAAAATTATAATTTTTTTATAATTTTACATTTTCCTTTTAACTATGAGTTTAACAATAGTTAGAGGAGGTTAGGCAAGATGCACGATGTCAGGAAATTACATCATGATAAAATTTTTGTCAACTACAAGAATTTTTCCAACCTAACAAGTGAGAAATAATGGAAAATATTTATACTTATAGTGATAGAAACATTTTAAATTTTTTCAAATGTACAAACACATGAAAATCTAACATTTTTTTCAAAATTTTCCTTTTTCAATATTTCTGATGTACAAAAACCTCCTTAGATACCAAAAAATAAAAGAAGCTACTGGGTACGTACGTTGTTGTAGCATTGATGAAAGGGATGAATGGATATGTTTAAGAAGAATTTTAGGGTTTAAAATTTAATATTTATGTTGTGTTTGAGTTTTCGGAGATAGTTTAAAATCACGTGAAATGATAGGAAATAATAATCAAAATTTTCATTATTTTTTATTAATCAGGAAAGCACAAATACCACCTTAGGATTTAGGACATTTGAGAAGAATTTTAGTTAATTTTAAAAATTAGATAAAATTAGAATTAAGAGTAATAAAATAAATAAAATTCAAATGGTATAATAATTAATACGGTAACAATTTATATATGTTAAAATTTTTTGATTTATAAAAATTTACGTAAAATTAAAGTTAAAGTAACGTTGAAATATATAGTCATACAAGATGTAAAGATGCAGTGACTTGAGCAATAACACAGAAGGACTTTAAGTAGTTTACAAACAAAGGTGGGGTTTCAATCGGCGGCGAGGATGGAGCCGATGCCGGCCTTCTGCTCCGGCGAGAGGCGTCCCGGGAACCTGACGTCGAACTTGATCCTGAGATTTCCCCTCTTCCGGGGGTACTTCACGGTGGGCATTCCCTCGGCGGCGACCACCATCTCGTACCCCGGGCTCACCACGTCGGTGACGGGGATGGTCAAGTCCCGCCCGTCCAAGGTCAGCAGCTGCACGCTGGTCCCCGTCAGAGCCTCCGCCAGCGTTATCTTGTGGACGACGATGAGGTCGTTGCCGTCCCTCTTGTACAGCTCGTGCGGCTTCTCGTCGATCACGAAGACGACGTCGGCGGGGAGCAGGTTCAGCTGCTCGTTGCCCTTGTCGGGGAACGTGATCTTCGTCCCCCTCTTCCATCCCGGCTTCACGTCTATCGTCAGTATCTCTGTCTCCGGCATCAGCCGCCTACAGTCAATCATGCGTTAAAATAATAAATATAAAGAATAAATTAAATTTAATATATAAAAAAACTCTTCTCCTGGATAAATATATATATAAAACTCTTCTGCTCAATATATACCCGTTGTTGGGATCGACGACGTTCCTGGAGATCTTCATCTTCCTGGTGGAGCCGTGATACAACTCCTCCAAGGTGCAGGGGAGCATGGTCTCGACGGGGGCGGCCTTGCGGATGGCGGTGCTGTCGACGGTGTAGCAGCGGGAGACGCCGGGGGCTTCGGCGGCGAGTGGGGCGTCGCAGTGGTACCTGGTGGACTTGGCATGGCCCATGGAGCCGAAGCCGAAGGGGTTGCTTCCGAAGAACTCCGCGAAGACGTCCTCGGCGTTGCGTGGGTTGAATCCGAAGCCGCTGGTGGCAGACATCGTACCACCACCACCACCACCGCCGCCGCCGCCGCACGGCCACACTTCCTGCTTGAGACCTTCCTCCCCGTATTGGTCGTAGGTCGCTCTCTTCTGCGGGTCGCTCAGCACCTGCATCATCCTTAATTAATTAATTAACTTCGATCAATAATAATAATCGTCATTGTCTTCGTCGTAATCGCCTCCATTTACAGAAATATATACTTCCAAAATTCCTTAAACAATTAAAAAGAAGATCCTTCTATGATATAATCTAAGTTTACTAAATTTTTACATGATGTCAAGCATTATTTGTCTAAACATTTATCATTATATAATTATATTTTTCATCATATATCATGTAACATTTTACAATATCATTTATCAAATAATTTTTATCGTAAATCACGTAACTTTTTAAAAATCGTAAAACTCAAACGTATCTCCCTCAAACACGCCCAATGCCATCGTCGTCGATGAATAAATTAATTAATACCTCGTAGGCCTCGGAGACGTCCTTGAACTTGGCCTCCGCCTCCTTCTTGCTGTTGGGATTCTTGTCGGGATGCCACTTCATGGCGAGCCTCCGGTAGGCCTTCTTGAGATCCTCGTCGGCGGCGTCCCTGTCCACCTTCAGCACCGCGTAGTAATCCATCCCCATGCGTGCATATATATATCTATATATGCCTGCGCAGCTGCTGCCGAGATCGACCCAGGAAGTTAGCTAGCTAGGAAAGAACGTACCAGTACCACCACTGGATCGATTTGGGCATGCCTGCTTTGGTTGTCCCCAGCTAACCGGCGCCGGAGGAAGGACGGAGACTAACCGTGGGATCGGCGACGACGTACGTACGTACGTACGTTCGGAGAGCGAAGAACGAGAAAGAAACGAAGAGGAGCGGAGAGGAGAGAATAGCGGGAGGGCGAGTCAGGGAAAGGAGACACGTATCAGTCAAAGACATGCATACCTAAATATTATCATCAAACAAAGAAAATATTTTGTGGGAGAGATTTACAAAGACACATTTTCTATTAAAAAAACTATACAGAGAGAGAAGATGTTTGTGTGACCGAAATTAGATAAAATTTAATTAAAAAAAATTTAATTTCACGTCATTCTAACATTTGTGTTAAAGAAACAGTATAAAATTTAATTCTCAACCTTCCTGTGTATAAAATAAAGGTTGAGAATTAAATTCTCACATTAATTCTCCTTTATGAATTGAAAAAAAATTAACTATATTTGTTGTCTCACGTAACCTTAATAGTTGTTACATAACTATGTATTGTCATTTTTACTCGGTAGATTTTTTGAGAGTAGTGCAATCAAATTTTGGTAGATTATATTTTTAATTTTATTCAATTTTAATTGGTGCATAAATACCCTTATGATCACATTAAATTTATTTCTGATCAATTCAATTTTCATCCAGAAATGAATTCTCGTCGATTTGTTTTTGTTTAATTTTATGTATACAAACACCGAGGAATTGAATTGATAAGATTTATATATATTCATTTTTTGATAAAAATTGAATTGAACAGAAATGAATTCAATGTGATCGAGGATATATTTGTACATTTATCAAAATTGAAGAGAATTGAAAATATGATTTATCAAGATTTGATGGTACGTAATTGTGAAAAATCTATCAAGTAAAGACAACGATATGCCATTATGTGACAATTACTAAGGCTATGTATGTGGGATAACAACTATGATTGATTTTTCTTCAATTTATAAGAGAAAGTGAGAATTCAATTCTCAACCCTTCTTTTATACTCATGGGAGTTGAGAATTGAATTCTTAACTCCTTCTTTGACATAAATGTTAAAATTAAATAGAATTAAATTTCCTCAAATTCAATTTCGTCTAATTCTAATGATATAAACATCTCCATAAGTGTCTACTAGGATAAGGTTATAAGTATCTCTTACGTTTTTATTTTTTATTGAGATAAGGTCACTTTTTTCGTAAACTTTACCATTAAATTTACGAAGAACTCAACGGTACCGGTATGTTTGTCCATACAAAATTAGATAGAAATAAATTGTTAAGAATTCATTTCCTAATCAGAATTAAATTGAATGAAATTAAATTCAATAAAGAGATGTTTGTATACTTCACAGAATTAAACAGAATTTGAAATTTTAATGTTTGTGCATATAATAGAATTAGACAAAATTGAATTTACTTTTTATTTTAAAAATAGTAAAAAGTCAATATATTTTAAAATTTAACTATTGACTTTTTGAGAGATGCAAAAGTTACAAGATGTCTCATGGAAGAAGGGCGAGCAGAGAGATTCTACTCAATTTACAATGAGAGAAGTCAGAATTGAATTCCAAAACCCCCATTTTAAATGAATTCCGTGAAGGAGTTGAATTCCATCAGGAAAAGTCTACACAAACACTCGAATTAGATGAAATTGAATTCTCTCCAATAATATATTAAATTTACAATCGCCTAGTCCTGAAAATAATAGCATGAATAAAACACACTTCTCCAACAATAATACCAATATACATACATTAATATGAATAATATTAGTAAAATAAATTAACATCTACTTCAAGGAAGAAAATCTACAACCATCACTATCGTTTCATGTATCAAAGCTATTAACCTGTTACCAGACAAATCAATTACATAATAATGGATAACATTATACTACTTGGTGGCCAGCCCAAGTCAATTTTAGGTTCATAATAGAAGACATCAACCTACAGAAAAATTCAAATGGCTCTCTTCTTGATTCAACTTTTCTAACTTGCAATTGTGTGCCAAATTGCTGATTCATGGGGAATATCAGACATGAAAAAATAAACACAAAATTGTAAATGCCTAGCATATTAGGTGCACTAAAGAGTAGAAATAGATGGTTAAATGACATCTATCATAAACAAGCTTCCTTGAAATTATTTCACAGCCATATAGAAAGTCGAAAGCCATATAGATTACTTCTCGCCATATGAATGTTATACAAAAATTACTTAAATAAGTATGAATTTACTAGATGCACCCATTGTGTAAAGTACCAACTACATGAATTGAATGAAAAGTCATACCAATATTAAAAAAAACAACAATAATCAACGTATTATGATATCATTGTCCAGCTGAACCGTTTGGTTTGGGTCACACCCAATATGAGTCCAAGTCAATCAATCTCAAACCAGTCAAGTTAGCTCCTCCAACTCTAGCTGTTCCAATAATCATGTAGGACTAGATGGAGTTGTCACTCTATTTTGCAAAATTAAGGAAAAGACTTACACCCCATAGTATGCAAACCACCGACCACTTTATGATGCTTAAGTCAAGTTAAGTAATTCAAGAGGATTGATTGGGATTTGAGTATACAAAACATACCTGTACAAGAAAATTTACTAGGTTATTAACAAGGTCACGTACTCACTAATACTTTATTTGATTGAACACATACATTTCCAATTTTTTATTTCAATTTTCACTTTAATTTGTTTGCTTGGTTGATTTCTTTTGAATGTGCTAAACAATTAGCTAGACGACCATGTTCAGTCCTCAAACTAAGAAGCTAAAGAAGGTCCAAAGGACAGGGAGGTCAACCACACTAACCATCAACTTGGCCTTTCTCACTACTACACTACTCAAGGTTTGCCTCTACCATGGATTCTCAGTTGGGCTAACTGCATTGCTCATCATGGGTTTGCTTCCATATCTTGTCAACAATGAATGTAGCTCACTTGCCTAATCATTTTCTTATCAATTTGTTTAGATTCAAAAAATCAAAAAATATTTGGGTTACAAGATAAAGATAAAGTTACAAGATTTATTGACATATTGATAAAGATAAAGTTACAAGATTTACGATCACAATATATATATTATAAAAATATAATAGCAATCATCTAGACCATCTAAAAAGACCATAACTAAGCCCCCATGATTAACAAAAATAGTGACTTTTAAAAAAACTGCATCATCCACCGATTACTAGACATCTTCAACTTGAATAGACAAATGACTATTAAAATCAATTTAGGGTGACATAGATACAATGCCTTTCAAAATTGAGAAAGAAGGCTTGTGAATTGGAATTTTAATTATAGCCAAAGATAAGTTCAAGTAAATGATTCAACAAACAAATATGATAAATCATGACAAATGTTGCAAAAAATGAGATTATTTCTGCACAATCATGAATCAAAACAAAAGAACAAAATCAAAAAATTCCAATAATAGAATTGTAGCTCAATAGTATAGTTAAGTTTGGCAAACATTAAGAAGTCCTGCATGTCTTGCAAATTAAATTGAGTAAAATGTTGAATGATTACATTCCAAACTTCTCTAACTATGTAGCAATCCAAATAGGAGATGAATTTACAGAGGAGTTATTCAAGAAGACACTAACACTTTTAAAAAAAACTTTGCTTTAACAATGACTCCACAAAAGAGCAGGTTGGAAGAATAGAAGACTTATCTTGATAACATTTTAAACAACATTTTACCTTTTAAAGCCAGTGAAAAGTTTGGATGAATAGAAGACTCTAACTAATTGTTGGCAATATTAATTGGATGAATAGAAGACTTATTAAAATAACGCACAGTCAACCATTAGTTTTTAAATCAAAAAAATATTAATGAACATAACTTATTTTAAATTCAAATTTTAAAAGAAGATGTGCTTGTATCTTTCTACCATATTCCAAAAAGGAGAGAGAGAAACCATAATTGGTCCTGGCAGAATCCATAATTATTGAATTACAAATAAGAGCAATATCAAAAATCAATAATAAATCAAGGAGTTTCCAACATTAAAAATGGTAACAAATAATCCTTCTAGGGATCAAGCCCTTAAATTCGAGTTTGATTGACAACAAAACATGCTGTTTAAGTTGTTGATTAGTCAATCACTCCATCTTTTTCCAACAATTGGTAAGACAAATTCTTGTCAATAAATTATATAAACCAGCAAGTAATCCAGTCCTATTAATTCCATAAATCATAAACCAACTAACCATAAACACAATGGCAACATTAATATACAAGTGAATTAATAAAATATCTTACATTGAATTAATTATCTTCATTCAGGTTCCACCTACAACAATAATAAACAATAACACAAAAATAAATATCATTCAAATTTTAAGTAATAAATTAATTATAACAGTAATAAATATACTTACCAAACTACGAGAACATGCAATATTAAATCCTATTACATCTCCCATTCTCTTATTTTTTCCATATGGTCATAATAGGGGTGCATTATGATTCAAAACAACTTTAATTACAACTTCACACCATCTTAGGCCTAGAGAAGTTTCCCCAATCCTTTTATTGGGATATTCATTTAATAACATTCCTCTAGCCAAGATGGATGCACCATTTGTAATTTTGCATGGTATACATTACTCCTACGAAAAAATATTTAACAAAAATATTGTAATATAAACAATTAATAATAATATAGAATTTTTAATACTAATTTACCTCTTGAATAGGTATTTGAGATGACGATCCACATTGATCAATTGACACTTGAATGATGCCACATGTCTATCAAAAAAGATGAAAGATTAATATTAACAAATATATATGATTATAAGATAACTTATGTAATAATATTTATCTAGTATTACCTATTGGAGAAGTAATTCTTGCATATATTTCATTTAACTTCTCATTTCAGTCATTTTCGCTTCGAATTGATGCATTTTATTATGTTCAGTTTCCTTCTTATTGTCATCTACTAAAATATAATGTTGTGTGGATGACTTGCATGGATTTCTACCTAACACCTGTGATGGAGTGGGACCTAATCTCAATCCCCGTACTCGACCACATGTTTCTTTGCCAAGCACTTGTGATAAAATATCAAAATCAGCAACATTTGAACTGCTTCCTTGATCTTCAACTTGACTTTGTTTAAGTCGTTGAATTTCATTCTACACAACATGGATAATAAAGATGATTAAAAACAAATATAATAACTGAAAAAGTAATTGAAAAAATATATACCACTTGTGATTGTGATATGAGATCAGTTATACTTCCATCTTATCCTATTCTGCTCATGACATAAAGTTCACTTCTATCTAATTGAACACCGATTTTCTTTTTCTACATGATTACTATGTATAAAGACTTAGTCTATACTCAAAAAAATTATAAATTCAAATTTTAAATACATGTGTTACATGTTCATGAGCTAATTGAGCAAAGCTTTTCTAGACGACGTGATGCTGTTATCGAAGCATTTTCAGTTATCCTTATTTTTATCACTTTTGGATTGCATAAGCAACACCAAAAAATTGAATATAAATAATTGGACTGCATATCCAACTATTATAAGTTCATATCATTAATATTTTGAATATAAATAATTTTGAACAATAACTTGAATTTGTTGGAGTCCTAATAATGTTTTAATTTGCTCCAATGATTTGGTATGACATGATAATCACTTAGTGAATCATTTTTATTCTTATTTTTAATATATTGTTGCCACAATCTATATTTTCAATCCCTCCAATCTTTACATAATGACCTCATTATCCATACTTTTATTTCTCCTTCTAGCGACAACTCGAATTTTTCCTATGAAATCATTAAAAGAAGTTAAATTGGATATAATGTAATATAACTATGAACATGAAATTAATGAATTTAAAAAAAAGTGAAAATATACCAAAATTTTATAAAACGCGTCCTCTTTATTTATATCAGGCATGTGATGCCAATCATAAATTGTTATTGACAATATTTCACCTCTTTTTGTTATGGAGCTGATATAAACAAATAATCAGCCTCCTTCCCTTTCTATGGGTTGATGCATTCCATTGAGTAAGACTATAAATTTCTCTCTTGACCTTAATCTTTCAATTTCAGCCAAGAGTACAAATCCTCTTGTTCTTCTTCGACTAGGTGCAGTATTTTCTTCACTTGTACTTGCCTTTGTTTATATTCCTTAGAATGGTAGGGTGACATTTTCTTCTTTTCCTGTTACAATATTAAAATTAAAAATTTCAAACACAACATAAAACATGAAAAGTAGTTCTAACAAGTAGCAAATTAATACCCGTAACCTAACAAGTAGTAGAAATTAATAAATTTTTTACATGCAGAAATTAATAAATTTCAAAGATACTTTTTATCAACAAGATGACACAAAAAATTAAATTGTTTTATCAAAAAATTTTGTGCAAGAAAAAAGAAGATAACCATATAAAAAATTAAATTGTTTTAGTAACATTTTGTCAATGATTTAATAGTACTAGAGCTATTTAGTGGCTTTTCTAATGCTATTTCCAAATAACAAGGGCCCAATTAGTTATACATAGCAAAAAATAGTTCCAGATTAAAAATTGTAAATTATAATATCAACATGTATGGGTAAATAATATATGAAAAATCAATTAAAATAAAAAAATTTCCTTAAAGATTATAAGGATGGTTTGTATCTCCTAGAAATAGAGAAAATGGAAATTTGAAAAATATGAGCTACAACCAAGTAAGTTATTATGAAATTTTTAAAAATTTTCTTATAACTGCACGCATTCAAAAATAACCAATAAAAATAATGTAAATGTAAGTATGGATGCAAATGTAAATATTTTTCATATGGATGCAAATGTAAATATTTTTCATATGGATTTAGTACGATGGATGCATGAACATAGAGATATCATGATATGACTAGTTCAAGTATCAAGGGTATATATCGAGCAATATGATTAAAATGCATACACACATAATAAGACAATAGAAATTGTTATTTTATTAAGCAAATATGATTAGCATGTAAGCTCCATGTGAAATACAAATTCTATCCATTGTAAGTAAAAAGAGTTTTTTTTCTTGGTTTTTTCTTGTGAAAGCCTTTCCATTATACCATTTTATCCAAAGAAATCTAATTTGGAAAAAATTAAATTCATAAAAAATCATCAATAGTAACCATATACTTGGAGAAAAATCTTTTTGAACAATTACTATTTTTGTCAATAACACAAGTCTTGGTCACTATACGATACTTCATGGACAATCAAATAATTCCAAGAAACAGGACAACATTCAAAAATGCAAAAATGTATTCCACTAAAATAAAAGATTTCATTCAATAAAGCATAGAGAAAGACTCACACGTTTTTTGAAATCCAGGAGCAACTATTACGTTAGAAACCAGAGATGTTGTGGCGCATTCCAGAAACAAGTGTTCACCTGAATCATATAAAAACAATGTGATTGGTAGATTATACATAGAAAATGAGTACATCATAACCGAAGGCATCAAGCATATGCTATAAAATGGACCTTCTTTCACAATGCAAAGGTGGAAGAATTTATAAAATAGGTGCAATATGACTTCATTCGTTAGTGATGTCTTCATTCAAGATAAAAAATAATGCCAGATTGATGGGCTTCTATACATGCATGTTTCATCACTTTTATAGCTAAGGTGTGGCCTAGCCTCTTCTACTCATTCTTTACTTAACTGAAGCTAGGCCAAATATAAAAGATCTAGGTACATTCTGCTCATTGATTTAGATGTAGTTATCAATACATAAATCATTCTACCTATCTAACCATGATACTTGCATGAACATTGAGATTTCCATTAATGCCAATAATACATTTTCATCCCTTGTAAATTAAGCATGGATATAATCTTTAGTTGTTGGGCAGTGGATAGTGAAGAAGTATGAAAGAATCCAAAACAGATCTGCGCTTAAGATCTACGTGTAATAAACTACAAAAATAACTTAAGATCTACCAAACATACGAAAAGCCTACTAAAAACCTACAAAAAAATCATGAAAAAACTAAAAACCTACTAAACATATCACAAAAAAACTTGAGAAACACATATCTCTACTTACGGTGCACAATGAGGTCTCATGGCGAAGAAGAAAAGGGAGGCTGGAGAGAAGGGAGGAGAAGAAGCTCCCAACGGTGAGACGATGGAGACGACAATAAGGAGGACGTGTGGAGAGGGTGGCAAGATGGTAGAGAGGGTTTTCGTGGAAAAGGAGGTTGCGTGGGCAGAAGGGGAAGGCGTGGGTTTTTATCCCGCCAAAGACATTTGCGACGGCTTTTAAAATTCGTTGCTAATAATACTCATTTGTGATGGCTAAAATATATTAACCGTCACAAAAATAATCTTCCATCCTATTAAACTTTGTTGCGATGCTTTTTGTGATAGCCTTTAAAAGCCATCGCAAAAGATTATATTTGTGACAGCCAAAATAATATGGCCGTCACAAATAGTTAATTTTCTTGTAGTATATTCCTTAATTTGTTGGATAGATAATCCTATATCTTTTGATGGATATTCCTATGTACTTAAAAGTTAATTGTTTTACTGAGTGGATATTCCAGCTCTCAGAGATAGACATTCTGTTAATCTAAACTTAATCATTTGTGCTGCAAGAATTATTAAAGGATTTTTTAGTCTATTAAGATGGACTTTCCGTTCATCTCAGAAATTATATAATCCTTGATTTAATTGTATAAAGGAATTTTCAGTCATTTGTTAGTAGTTTTTCTGTAGGATACAGAATTTTTAATTACCTAATTATTAGGAGACTCTTGCAGGCACAAAGGAATAAAGATTTATTGAAATACAAAGATTGAAAGTAAGAAAGCAAGTATTCAAAATTCAAATTGAAGATTTAAAAGTTAGCTCTTAACAAAAATGAAAGGTAATATTCTATTTTTGACAAGTTAGTCTTTATAAAAAGACTGTAGAGCAAGGAGGATAAGAAAACAAGCTTTTGCTAAAGGATTTTCATGGGTTTTTCCTGTGCTCTTGTTGTGTGTGTGCTTTGTGAGATTGCTTGTATTTTATGCTCAAATTTTTAATCTCACTTAGTGTTGCAAGGTTTGCAAAAGCTTTCTCACTCGACTGTAATGAGGCAGGGTATAGGTTTCTTTGTTGAACTTAGAAAAAAAAGGTTGTAAGGGTTTTTTCTTTATTGAGCCTGGAAAAGTAAAGAGGTGTAAATGTTGTGGTGTGAACCTATAAAACACTTAAGGAGATAGTGAAAAAGCTCAAGGGTCGGCCTTGGGGAGTGGACTTGCCTTGGTTTGGGTGAACCACTATAAAAATCTGTCTTTATTTTAATTTCTATTTTACTCAGTTTTTACATTTGAATATTATGTGTTTTACTACTCAACCCCTTCTAGTGAAGCTATTCGATCCTAATAATTGGTATCAGAGCCTTATTAATCTCAATTGAGACTTAAAAATCTTGAGATTAAATGTCTTTTGAATCATACTTGATTGAAGGACAAAATGTGCACGGACCATCTCTATTTGATAGGGGAAATTATTTTTACTGGAAACATAGAATAGATGTATTTTAAAAATTTGTAAATTTTGTTATGTAGATGATGGTTATGCACAGATACACATGGTTAACAACTCCCATAGATGAATGGACTAAAGAAGAATAGAAAAGAGATCAACTAAATGCTAAAAGATTGAACATGTCATTTTGTGTTCTAACTGTCGATTAGTTCAATATAGTTTATACTTGTAAAACTACCCATGAGTTATGACATAATCTAGAAGTAACTCATGAGGGAACAAATCAAGTAAAAGAAACAAAAATAAATTTATTGGTCCAAAAATATGAATTATTTAAGATGCAAGAATCTGAAATTATTGGTAATATATTTGTTAGATTCTTTGATATTACTAATACCTTAAAAGGCTTGGCAAAAGAATTTTCTCAATAGGAACTTGTGAGGAAAGTGTTGATATCTCTCACAACTGAGTGGGAGAAAAAGACCACTGCAATTGAAGAAGCTAAAGATTTAAACAGATATTCACTGGAGGAACTCATGGGAAATCTTACTTCTTAAGAAGTTCAAATGAAGGCAAAGGAGGGAATGAAGAATTCAAAATCTGAAAAGAAAAAGGGAAATAGCATTTAAGGTAAATTTTGAAATTGAAACTGATTTGAGTACTGTAAATAAAGATTTCAGTTTAATAGTGAGAAAATTCAAGAAAGCTTGGAAAAAGGGAAAGAAATTTTGTAAGGACAACAAAGAAAAAGGGAAAGAAACTCTCACCTACTACAACTACAACAAGATTGGACATATTAAAAAGGACTATCCAGCACTGAAAAATTTAAGGAGAAAAATGAGAAGAAGGAGAAAAAGGAGAAAAAGAAGGGAAATAAAAGGTGCAAGAAGAATTAAATCAATTTATAAGGAATGATGTTTGGGAGTTAGTTCCAAAACCTGAAAATCATATAATTATTGGAACTAAGTGGGTATTAGAGGTCAAAAGAAAGAACTTACAAAAGAAGGACCAATGGTCAAAGGTGATATCTCAAAACCCTCGACTAATGATGCAATTATTAGAGATGAAGATATGACTCAAGAAGATCAAGACATTCTTTAGAGGGTCATCGATCAGAGTGTAGTTGAGTAGTCTATTTATGATAATGTTGAGTCTCAAAGGGAAGGGCTTGTCTTGGTGGAACTAGGTAGAGATGCATTACCGAAACTTCCTACTCTTCATCCTTCAACAGACCCTGACAAGTAGGAGGCTCAAAATATGAATATTGATGACGAAATTAGGGCAATGGTGGCATCTGCAACTCAATCAACTAGGTCATCTTCACCACTTGTAGTCAATCCATCGACTGAGCCAACTTCAAGTCTTTCCCTAGTACCAATGGCCACTCAAGCCTCAACAAGTGAGCCATTTGTTGGAAAGAAATTTAGGAATGCTGAATGTGAACAAAGTTTTGAAAGATATTCTAACATGGAATGCCTACATGGAAGGTATGTGAAATTTTTTGGTTTGGAAGATGTTTAGCATTTGTTCAAAATTCAAGGCATTGACAAGTTTTTAGAAACATACTATATAATAGGTTTTACAAGAATTTGTTAGCTGAATTTTATATAAATTCAGTTTCTAGAAGTGATTTTGTTACAATTTGGCTTAGGGGACACCAATTTGATCTAATAGAAGAATTGAATGGAAAAGCCTTAGGAATATGCTATCAAGGAATCGATTTATACAGTTCCTTGAACTCACTGGAATGGAATACATTGGATATGAACTTAGTGTTGTGTGTGGATGTCAACTCTAAAAAGAAATTGATAAGGACAAGTCAACTGCAAGCCACACCTAGATTTTTAGAATTGATTCTATCCAATAGCTTCCTTTTGAAGAAAGGGCATCTAGATGAGCTGAATTTTACCATTTACAAAGCCCTATACACCATTAAGATTGGTAGAAAGGTAAATTGGGCAAAACCTATTCTTTATCACTTGAGAAATGTGAGAACAAAATTGTTTTACAATACATTGCTGCTAGTTATTTTATTGATGAGTGAGGTGGATCTGAGTCCATTTGAATTAGCAACATTCACCAATATCAAGCCCATTACCTACAAATAGTTGAACAAGAAGAATACTTTTGCTAAAAGAATGGAGTATATGATTAGAGGAAAAAGGGTCATGGAAGATCTTGAAATGATGACACTACTGCTCCATCTTCTTTTGCTCCAGCTATTGTTGATGCTACTGCACATACTGATACCTTTGAAGTTGTTTGTGTTTTATAGGTTGAACATGTTGCGTTGAATGATTTAATTGATCAAAGATTTCAACAACAACAACTACAACTTGATAGTCTTAGAGATGGTCTATCTCAAATGCAACTAGAACAGAAAGATTTGAAGAACCTTTTGCTTGAATTGCACAACTATGTTAAGGATAACCTTAATTAGAAACTTCCAGTTCTTTGTGTGTGATTTTTTTGACAATGACAAAAATGGGGAGAATGGCTATGACTTTATTCTCTCTATTTGCTTTAATTTAGTTGAATGAATGTTTTGTTTAATTTTTGTTCTGTTGAATGTTGTTTGAATGAATGTTTTTTGCATTAAATTATACTTGTTTACTTCAGGTTTTGTCATCATTAAAAAGGAGGAGATTGCTAAGAAAGGTAAGTTTTGATGATGCTAAGTAATTCTTACAGGATTATAAATTGGTATACTGAATCTAAAAATCGTTGTACTGAAATTTACTATAATGCTAAAACATTATATCATTAAGAATAATTGATATAACGAATTACTATTTTGTTACAAGTATAATTTTTTATAGTTTTCATTGCAATGGATGTTTCGACATCATTCACCAAATATTCCTCTAACACTTGAACTAAAGGCGTTGAAGGATGAAGACTCAATGGATATTCCGTTTCATCTTGATGGATATTCCATTGTGCTGGTTTGTCTTAGTTATCTTGGTAAAGGTTCATCGAATGTTTCGTTATATTTAGACAGATATTCTGTTAGTATATTCTTTTATTTGTGTTGAAATTTTATTCAGGCGGATGTTCCACCATGGCTAGACAGACATTCCGTTACTATCTTGTTCTAAATTAATTTCATAATTCCTTAATTTGTTGGATGGATAATCCTACATCTTTTAACGGATATCCCTATGTACTTAAAAGTTAATTGTTTTACTAAGTGGATATTCTAGCTCTCAAAGACAAATATTCCATTGATCTAAACTTAATCATTTGTACTGTAGGAGTAATTAAAGGATTTTTCGGTCTGTTAAGATGGACTTTCCGTTCATCTTAGAAATTATATAATCCTTGATTTAATTGTATAAAGGAATTTCCGCTAGACTTGATAGGAACTTCCATATGGAAACAGAATTTCTGTCAAACATCTTAGGAATTTCCGATCATCTGTTAGTAGTTTTTCTCTTTAATTGCCTAATTATTAGGAGACTCTTGCAGGAACAAAGGAATAAAGATTTATTAAAATACAAAGATTGAAAGTAAGAAGAGCAAGTACAAAATTCAAATTAAAAATTCAACAATTAGCTCTTGACAAAAATGAAAGGCAATATTCTATTTTTGGAAAATTAGTCTTTATAAAAAGACTGTAAAGCAAGGAGGATAAAAAAACAAGCTTTTAGTGAAGGATTTTCATAGGTTTTTCCTGTGCTCTTGCTTTGTGTGTGTGCTTTGTGGGATTGCTTATATTTTGTGCTTGAATTTTTAATCTCACTTAGTGTTGCAAAGTTTGTAAAAACTTTCTCACCGGGTTGTGGTGAGGCATTACAAACAATGTGTATTTACAAGGGATATGTTTCTTTATTGAACTTGGAAAACAAAGGTTGTAAGGGTTTTTCTTTGTTGAGCCTGAAAAAGTAAAAAGGTATAAAGGTTCAAGTGTGAACCTGTAAAACACTAAAGGAGAGTGAACTCAAGAGTCAGCCTTGGGGAGTGGACTAGCTTTGGGTGAACTACTATAAAAATCTGTCTTTGTTTTAATTTTTTTTTTACTCTATTTTTACGTTTGAATATTGTGTATTTTTATTATTCACCTTCCTCTAGTGAAGTTATTCGATCTTAACACTTAAACACATTCATTTGAGAGCTTCCTTTGAATAAAAGTTCCCCATGCATAAGATACTCCTCCTGATTAAAGAAAATTCTTGAAGTTGAAATTAACAATAGCACAATAGAAAGTGTTATATTTGAATAATGCCATAATATTTGTGAAAAACATTTAGACAACAATATTTAAAGCATCCAAGCAAATATTTCAAATTGCATAGCACGACCTGACACATTTAAACAAGTCAACCACATATTCAAGCAAGTCATGATACATAATTAAAATCAATAGATAGTCTTAACATTACATATATTTCAAGGAAAAATATAGTTCCAGTTTGATGGAGTGTCTTCCTCCATCCGTGTCTCTTGTGTTTCTTCTTTAATGCTGCCAAAATTTCATCAATTTTGAAATCCATATAGGATTTCAATTCTCTTGAGTTTTGAACAATGTATGCTCTCAAATTTCTCATTTCTTCCTCTTATTTGATGAAACATTCATACATATAATCATTGAGTTTTGTTATTTCCCTTCCTAAGCTATCAATTGTGTCTTCAACTTCTTCATCATATTGGTTTGAATATGACAATAGTTGAGAAGATGATGCAATCGGTCTTGTAGAGGGAAGGTCTCGAGAGCCTCTAAACATATTGTTGATGGTAATTAAAGTTGATGTCAATTGTGCTCTCTTAAAGCTACTCAAATCCACTTGAAGATTGTCAAATAGTATCATAAGTGTTGTCGTCTTATAAAGAGTTTTGTTTTAACTTTTCCCATATAGTGCAAGACAATAGTAGCCTAGTTCACTGTTAGTCCCTCCATAATATAGTAAGTGGCTCAAAGAGTGTTTTCATTCAGCTCATCATTATTTCCCTTTCTTGGGAACACATTTGTTGATAGAATATGTGCACTTTCTCTAATTCAAATCGGCAATTCTATCAATTTTCCTTGGTCCCCTCACTATATCACTAACTACATTTTTGAAGGAATGATGGTAACTTGGTAGTGTGACATCAATTCCTTCATTGTTTAAACCAAGATGGGCTTCCAAAATGTTTTGAGTAATGACAAAATGGGATCCATTTATATAGCTATCATATCTTCCATCAATATCACTCATATTTGCATAAAATAGAGCAATTACTTCTGGGCAAACATTTGTTTTGATAGATTGTAAGAAATTAAGTAACTCTTGTACTTCAAACATGCTTTTGATTTCATCTATTCCAAAAAAATTTACAAATCTTCCATACAAGAATCTCTCTACCATAGTATTTTCCAAGGTAGGCCTCTTTTGCTAGTTGGCTTCTAAATAGCCTAGTGGGAAAAGAATTCCCACTTGATTCTCCCATGGGCATCTTTTCTTTTTCTTTTAACATGAGGGTTTGGGTTTTCATTCCCTTCCCCTTAAGAACACAGGATCTTCTTAGGCATCTTCAAAAATCTTCAATAAACCACAAAAATCTTCAAAACTGAACTGAAATACATTGAATCTTTGACAAAAGCTTCAAAAATCCGGACTTTCGTGAATCAAACTCGCTATTCTTCCAAGAAAAAGGTTGGATCTTGTTCAACCTAACATGATTTGACAAAAAATGGGATTAAGGTCGGAAAATCTACCTATAAACAATGTGAAAGACTCAAATTTAATCAGAATAATCTATTTTCCTCAAAAACAATGCCTCATGAACAACCTTCAGATGAGAAATCCACGTTGAAACGAAAGTCTGCAGCATTATAACGAAAGGGATGAGTTTTTTTTATCCTTTATATAAGGGCATCCTGAAATAGGTTTCGTGATAAATTTGTTATAATAATTTATGAAATTGTTATACTGTTCTATTGTTACACTCGTGATTTTCTACCTTAAAATTATCTTTTTGATAAATTCATTATAACATACTTCTTTTGCTTGTAACATAAAATTGTTATAACAAAATTATAATTTCGTTACAACGTTGTGCTAAATTTTTTTCTTATTAGTCCTAGAACGTTATATTGAAACTAAGATTCATTGCAACTAATTTTGGGTAATTTAGTAAAATCGTTATAATGAAAATAGATTTCATTACAAAGAAAAAATCTGTTTGAAAATTTTCTTCCGTAGGTTCAAAATGTTATACCAACATATGATGATGGGTTCTTCTGATAAATTCGTTACAACAATTCTATTACTCGTTGTACCATTTTGACTTTGTTGTATTTTCAATCAATAATTCATGCATTTTTCAAATAATATCACTCAAGCCACATATTTCTAAGTCTCTCCTAATCTTAGTGGATTTATACATATATTTCCAATATGGATTTTTATTCTAAGTTTGATCTTGATTGACGTCCAAAAATAAAATATTTTTGTTTGTCCTATGAGTCCTCCAAAATTTTGCTAATTTGTATTCTTCAATTTCCTTAATTTACAAATAGCAAGAATTTTGATTTAACATCAATATACACTTATAATCATTACAAGAAAATAAGGCTTATGTGACAATCATTATTTGTGACCATGACCATCACAAAAACCCTAAAAATCAACATGTGTGATGGTTTGAGACCGTCACAAAAAACTATCACAAATAAATATATTTGTGACGACTCAACTTTCACAAAACCCCATACAATTGCAAAAATGATGAAATCCTTTGTGACTAAAGAAATGGTCATTTGTGTCGACCTAAAACTGTCACAAAGTTGTCAAAAAAACCACATCACAAAAACTATTAAAAACTAAAAAATATATATTATAATAAATTATAAAAAAATATAAAATTTCTTCACATACTATTTAATACTCTTCATATATAATATACATTTCAAAAACATATCAAAAATTCATACACATTCACACAAAATTACTTTTTCATTAATAAAATGAAATTTGTCATATTACATGTCCAAACTACACATATATATTGTCTTGATAACCATACAATTAATTAATATAACATGGTTTACAATGAAAAAGTCTAAACTTCTTAAAGTTTCTTTATCACCATGCACAGAAACTCCAATACCAAAGTCGAACTTTAACCTGAAATTAAAAGTTGATATACAAAGGCAAATTAGACATAGAAAAATAATGTATTAGATATCTATCAAATGTATTAGAAAAATAATGTATTACCTCGTTCAAAAGAGCATATACATGCATCAAAACAAGACGTTAGACGTTGAGGTGCAACATCATAATATTAAATTCACCTTTTCCACCAAACACAAACCTATCCAAAACCACATCTTTCATAATCACTATAGATACATATAGGAGGAAATGACATGATGAAAAATTAAAGAAGGAAAATGGTGTGCTTGAAAATATAGCATTAAATTTGGTAAATGCTTGCATAATCTCCATATATATATATATATATATATATATATATATATATATATTTGATGAAACACATGGTATGCAATGAAAGAAACATGGAACATGATTCATAATTCACGAGAAGGCAATTTGTGTGATTTAAGACCTTTAAGCATATCCAAAAAAATGTAAAATCTCTTTACCAACCATCACCTAGACGGTATATGCCTTGTCCCTCTAAAAGCAACAATCCATGCTGATTGTAGTGAACCTCCTGAAGAACATACGGCACATGGCTCAAAAGTTTCAGGTACTCATCAGCAAAAGTTTTAGATATGATTCATCATATTGTCAGAAGCAAAGGAAAATAGACATAAGGCATTAATAATCATTTCAAGAAAAGTAAACACCACAAGACCAGATGCTTCTCACAACAACATGATAAAAATTAGTTGATTTGCAGTACTTAATTTCTGCTACAATCAAACAAGACTTTTTTAGCACAATACTTCAATTTTATTTGTTATTGAACTTACTACAAAGTCAAACAGTTTTTGTTTCACCTTCATCTTATCCTACCATACGTGATACACTAAAATGCAAAATTTCGTTATCTGTTGCACAAATACAAAGGCATAACATACTAAAACATGCAGCAATATTCATGGGAATCATATTGGGAATATTACTATTCATTACCAGGAAATTAGGGTTTCACTTTATTACTGACAGTGAAGAAAGTCCTTTTTTGTTCCTCTAAATGGAAATAGAGCTATAAAAATATAACTTCCAAGAACGTACAAACTTTGTGAAAATTAAGTGAAACACTGAGTGATTTCATCAGTCGAAACTGCCTTTGAAGAGCTACAAGGTTTATATACAATTCCATTTTCCTCATCCATATGTTTGAATTTTTGTGTGGGCATACATAAATGACCACTTATATCAAAATTTCTCAAGTTTTGAACCCTTAGAAAATCTCTATGAAAATATACTGAGATCCAAGAATTAGATTTTCTAGACGTAAATCCTGAAAACAAATGTAACTAGATGAAAATTTAAAGATGGATGAGAATTCCTAAAGAGTGGTTTATGCACTAAGGGTCAGGATCCTTTGTATCATATTTATGATGCTACTGTGTAATTACCAAATAAGGCACATATTTAAAAATATAACTGCAAAATAAGCTGAGGGCAAAAAAATATGCCTGTATTCACAATAAATTTACTCCCAAATTAAATGCTAGTTGTTACATATTCTTTTTACCATCGGTATTCTTTTCACAAGATAAAGTCACATACAATATGCATGTAATATCATTCCAAAATATATAATATCATATCAACAACAAAATACTGACATTATTCACTGTGATTTGGCTTCTGTTTTGCTTCATTACCAATTGTTATGTATTATGGCATTTACAAATTAATTAAAACATGTGAGAATTAAATAATCAATTAACTTGCAAAAAAAATTTAGGACAACTTAAAGCACTTGAAAATATTTATGTTTTAATATAAATATTTTTTTAAAGAGGGGACAAGTTCTATAAGTGTCCGTCGATCTCACGATCAACTGGTAAAATTTAAAAACTTAAAAGTTACTCTCTCTCTTACAAGTGAAATTTAAAAATGTACTCTCTCTCTTTACCTAAAAAGACGTGTACAAACTCTCTCCTTTAACTTTAAAACTTCACCCACATGTGTATATTTTGAATCATTGCGTTAATTAACTTATGAATTTTAATTAATCGTTTATTGATTACAAATACGGTGATTAAGGTTTTTTAAGTGCTTAATTAACATATGCATTAATTTATTATTTTAATATGTTGGAGTAAGTGATTAATAAATTATTTAAATCAATGACTTAAATTTTTGATGAAGTGATAAAACA